>RJWM01012735.1:0-55611 GCA_004363535.1 Dasyprocta punctata
TGTAAGACCTACCAGTTCCCTCCAGCTACCTGTAAGGGGCCCATTACAATACTAAAGATGTGAATTGTCTTTTTCTAGAAAAAACTCTTGATATTTTTAATGTACAATTTTTATTGTAAGTATTATTACTATTAATGATAATAATAGTAATGATAACAGAAACTGTATTTCTGTATGTAGTGAGTGAGTTCCTTGGGCTTCTGGCTTATCTTGGTGGGATCTCTTTCTAAAGATTTGTAGCAAAAATGAAAATATCAGTTTCAGTAGAATGCTATTTTGAAACAGATCTGGCCACCACAGTGTTTTCTTCCTGAACAAGAGAAGGGCTTGGAGCCCAGCAATGAGTCTCCTTGAATGCAAAGAGTGCACAAATACGACTTTTTGTAGCTTGGGTCCTTAAAAATCCTGTAAAATTAGAGTTTGTCTTCTTTTTCTCTTTTCCCTATAGACATTTAAAATGCTTTTTTAACCTCAAAAATTAGACTCTGCTTTATTTTATATTATTGAGTGATTTTCCACCTTTAAATAATTACTCATTTTTCATATATTTTAGAGTTTTAAGGCTGTTTTAGAAATGATCTTGTAAATACAAATTCTTCCCTTTATCCTTTAAATATCACCTCAGGATTAGGAGTGCCTAGTCTTCTGCTCCCAGGCAGTCTTTAGTATTCCAACACCAAGATTAGTTTTGGCTTTTAAATTTTATTTTAAAATACCATTGATTAAACCCTCACTCTGTGTCAAGCACCGTGCCAAGTACTTTACCAGCATTACCTCATTTCATCACCCAGCAATCCTGTAGGCCAGGTATAATTGTTCTTACCTTTTTAGAAGAATAAACATACTCAGAAGAGTTTTAAAAAAACCTATGACGTACAGTTAATAGAGAAGACAGAACTCAAACCCAGCTCTCTCGATTCCAGCTTTCCTACTGCTTCTTTGACTTTCCTGGGAAGCATTTTCCCTAGCTCCTCAACTTGGTTTGGAGCAACCTACAATTCTGTTCATGAAGAGCAGACTCCCTCATTTTATGGTAAACACCAGGCTCCAGAAATGATGTAAAGTATCCTGTGGTTATATCCTCCCTTCCTACCCCTTCAAATAATTTTTAAAAATTTGAGTTCTCTTACACTAGCATGTTATCTATAAAACTATGATTTTTGTATAATATTTCATAGATGCCTTTACCACATTTAGTTTTTACTCCTTTTTTTCTTTGCTCAGTTTTTTCATCAAACATATTATTTTAGCTTTTGAGGTTAACTAGTAACTCATGAGTTCCTAGAGCATACAAATTTGGATGAGGAAGGACTCACAGATCCATTCTCCCAGCCCCCTCATTGGCCGGGCCAGGGAGGGCAGCCTGTGGCAGCGTCCACCCACGCTAGTAAACCTCAGAGCTTGGCTGGAGCTCAGGGCAAAAGACAGCCTTCAGTCACTCCTCCTAAAACCTGGGATAATTTTACTACCCCTAAGTAGTTGTCTCAAAAGCTCACAGATCAAAGAGATATTTAATAGGGTGTTTTAAATTTTCTTTAAAAAATAAAACTGACTCATACTGAATGACTGCTGGCTTTCCTATGACCATTTTCAGAAGCCTCCTCAGAACTGCTGCCACCACACTGTCTGGACTGTGGTAGTTGAACAGGGCAGCTCAGGGGAAGGCAGCCTCTCCAACGAGGCTCCTGCCTAAGCTCTAATTTAAAGAGGGCTGTGTGGTTGCAGAATGGCCTCCAGATGTAAAAAGTCCTATTTGTCCTCCCTTGGTCATATATCTGCCAATCCTTCTCTGCCCTTCTCAGACACACAAGGGAAAATCAGGAGAAGAGGACCAGAGTGTCCAGAAGGACAAATCAAAAAAGTAGCAGGATATGGGGCAGTAATCGGAGGACATCACGTGAAGTGAAATAAACCAGGCAGGGAAACTCAAGTGCCACGTGATCTCACTGCTTTGTGAAATCTTAAAAAGTTGATTCCATAGAAGTAGAGAGCAGAATAGTAGCTGGCAGAGGCTGAGTTTGGAGGTGGGTAAGGAAAATGTGGTTATGGGTTTAAAGTTAGAATAGGAGGATTTATGCTCTGATGTTCTAGAGTAGGCTGACTGTGGTTAACAATGGTGTATGCTTTGAAAGAGCTGAAAGAGAGGATTTTGAATGTTTCATCACAAAAAATTAAATGTCTGAGGTTATGAATATGCTAACTCATCTATTTGATTACTCTACCTTATATACATATATGAAAACATCACACTGGCCCGAATATGTACAATTACTATGTGTGAGTTAAAAATAAAGTAAAACTCTTTTTACAGTTGATCTTAGCCAAAAGGGCAAGAAGCTATCAAACAAAACTCTCTTCCAAAGTATCAGAACAGAGAAGATAGAGATTATGCTTGAACCGAGCCAGCTTTCAGGAGCATAGGATGAGACGCCCATTATGATATGTGGAAGACTGATGGCCACAGTACTCCCAGCAATCCTATACCACCATTCCAAACTCTCATTTTGGGAGAATAAATAGGATCCCTAAGAGAGAATGGTAAAGATTTGATCATTAACTGTCGATCAATGTTTCCTCTACATTAATGAATAAAAGCTATAATATGTCCCAGTTTTTAAAATTATTCCATAGTATTTAGGATGACTGAACTCTTGGTTGAACTTTCTGTCTGCATGTTTATAGATGAATTTTCTAAACAAAAATATCCATTTTATTCTGGCATAAACACCAGAATAAGCACAGCTTCAGACATTTTTCTAATATTTTTAACATGGAAGCTGTTTTCATTTCCTATAGATTAGGACATAAAATGAAGACTATCCGTGAAAGCCAGAAGATCTATTGTGACAATTAAGGCTACTAAGACCAGGCAGCAGAGGACAAGAGGGACCAGACTAGACAATCATGGATGATTTTTCAGAAGATACAACTTTTAAGCAACAGGAGGATCTGCCTTATGATGACACTCTCTCCCAGATGCAAATATGTGATGATGGCAATTTTAACTCAAAAAATAACATCCTTGGTGTCTCAGATCAAGTTATTCTAACAGAAGATGACCCTCAAGAAAGGGAAGCACATAATGAGACTTGTCCAAATACAGCTGCAGCCCTGACTTGGGACAGAATTACTGAAAATGATTTTGGTGTCGATAAAAACTGTGATAAAAAGAAACAATATCCCATGACTCTTTATATTCCAACTGATGAAGGAGATACTTCGAAGTCAAATATTTCTGATATTTTGCTCTATCATCTTTCTAAGGAGCAATTTTTAGGAGGTCAAGGCATTGACTGTGAAACTCTCCCAGAGACCTCTAATGCTGATAGTACTGATGAAGTAGCTATTATTACAAATGTTTCTTCATGCTATGTTAAGAACTTTGGGTCCAAAGAACAAACCCCAGAATTTACTGACCGACTCAGCCCTAAAAGGGATGATGAAAACAGCAGTAAGCCTAGTAGTTCTCCAAGATCTTCTGATTTAGAAGAGTTAGTAAGTTTTGGAAATAGCAGCCATCAAGAAAATTCAAATTTTCTAGCAAAAATCACAGTTCTGGGTGAGAAACAAAAAAGTTGCGAAGGGCAGGAACCCCAGAAACGACTGACTGAAAAAGCAAGCTCAAGTAATGTGCTCAAATATGGCCAAGGTCAGGTCCATTACCAGCTCCCAGATTTCTCTAAGGTTGCTCCCAAAGTGAAAATCCCTAAAAACAGCCTAATGAATAAGTCACTTACAATAGCTAAACAAGCCAACTTTTCTCCTAAATTGAGAAATAAATCAATAATTGTGCAAGACATTTTGGAAAACCTGTCTAGGTCAGATTGTGTTGAAAAGCAGCAACCAGAGAAGAAGGGGAAATCTACAGAACCTTCACAACACATACAGGTAAATGAAAATAGTCTCCTATTAGTGTATCATGGGCCACTGCTCATCTCTGTCAAGGTGACTTTTTGGAAGGTGTGTAGAATGCAGTTCAATCTCTGAGGTTCCATTCCATCTAGATCAGTAATGGTGAACTTTTTGGAACTTTCAATGATACCAAACAGCTCGCTGTAGCATGCATGCCATAAGCTCGCCACCACTGCCCTAGATCTTTTGGGATGGTGGATTAGCCTTTCAGAAGCTCAGTGGTGTTATTCTGAGAAAAATCAGGAGTCACACTCACAAAAATACCTAAGAGGATAAGATCCAAATTCCTCAAGTTGGAATTTGGGCCTCCCCACTTATTCTTTTAAACCTTATCTAACATTTTAAACTCAGCTCCGCTCCTAGGAGTTGTCTTCAGTTATCTGGCTGATCCTGAACCTCTTTCCAGGCTCTGAAGCCTCCTGCCTCTTCCTCCCTTGTGTGAAAATTCCATCTCGACTCATCAGAGACCTGTGCATTCTCACGGACTCTTTCAAGTCCCCTCAGACCATGTGATTTTTCATAGCCACACTTGCTTGTTTAGTGCTTCTGTCAGGGTGTTTAGTTCAGCCTACTTTGGCTTATTAATAATGTGAAGGTACCTGTTTCTCCTACTGGATTCAAAGCCTCTGGAGAGTAGCAACCTTATCTTCATCTTTTCTAATATTCCTGAAAAGATTGGCATTGGTGCCTTACATCCGTTATTCCTTTAGTTACTAAATTGAGTTGAACTAGGCTCTTTGATAATATATTCCAAACTTCTTGTATTAGTAATCATTCACTGTAAGATTTTGTTAATGCTTTTAAAATGTTATTTGCTCTTTCCCCTTATCCAGTCTTCCCATCTCCACTCAACTTCCCAACATGCTGAGAATCAGGCTGTCGTTGATTATCTGAGGTTTGGTAGTAAAGTAAATTCACCTTAATCATCAATGTAACATTCCAGGTCTTTGGCACTTGCTAGGATTGTGTTGTCTCTCTTTTAGGCCTTATGTGAAGGGCATCCCGGACTGAGCAGCACTGTGTGCCTATTTCTATTTCTATCCCTCATTATTCAACCCACTTCTTTAACTGATGACCCTGGGGAATTTCAGCAGAAACCACACACATACACACGTCTGGGGCCAGTAGGCCACCTGGCCACGTCGTGGCTGCGTCCCTAAGCCTTGGAGATATCTATGCCCCTGTGACACTGGGAAGTGTCAGGATTTCTTGTTCTGCTTACAGGAGAACATGTGCGTTGTGCTCTATTCTCAGTACCTCGTGGTTAGTAGGAGCAGAATTGGTATCAGGCCCATGTCCCACTGGCAGTGGGAGTCTGGGGTCAGGCATCTGCTATTTTCTAGTCCTTGTCAATTCAGGTTGGAGAACTGGATCCTACAGTTTTATACTCATCCTATACCAAAGATATTCACGATGACCAGTCTGTTTTGACCACTGCCACTTAGCTCTTAGGCATTCTTACTTCTGAGATTTGTGTATTGGGAACAATGGGAAGAACCTCCAGGTGAATCACTCTGGGACTGAAACCTCTGTCCAGTTAGCCTGTGTTAAGTAGAAATCAATTATTATCTTGACACACATTTTGGAATTTAATATATGTTATATCATTCCTAGCATAATGGTGTCAGTGATAGCATCAGCAACAGAGCTGGTGACAAGATCAACAATGATACTTACCCTCATGGGACTTCTGGTCTATTTTTAGGAGAAATATTGAAGTAATCCACATACTAGTATCAAAAATGACCAATGACTGATACATTTGCTGAATACTTACCATATGCCTAATCTTATGACAAATATTTAACATTTAATCCTCATAGTAATCCCATGAGCTAGATTCTTTACTAATCTAACTCTCCCCATTTTATCACCAAGAAATTTGAGGCTGAGAGTAATCAGGTAATTGCCAGGGTCAACCAGCAAGTGTCAGAGTGGAATTCAGCCTCAGCATCATGGTCCCAGCTCATGACCACAGCACTGGGCTGCCTTGGAGATGACCAGAACATATCAAGGCATTCTGAATAATGGTGCCTTTGGCCAATCTCAGCAGTAATGTTTTCTTATCCTTTAATTGTGCAGATGGAGTCTACAGTGCGCATCCACCAAGAACTCCTTACAGGTATTGGCATTTTCAAACTTGTTTGATTTAGATAGATAGTTTGAAAACTTTTTAAAAAATAGTAAAAGGCAGTGACTACCACAATCTTCTATCTTTACTGCTTAATAAAACCGTGGTAAGTTGAAATGAATGGTAGGCAGAGCTCACTTTTTCTTATATAGGATTAGAATCAGAGACAAGTCTCTTATTGACATCAGCCTCTCAGAAAGATCTTTCCTCAAGTTCTTCTTCCATCTTTCAAAATATATGCCAAGGGAAGCATATGTATCAGAAATTAAAAGAACAGACGGATCAACTGAAGACTAAGGTAACACATTTAAAGCTTATTCTAAACATTAAAAGTAACTATTGGTAAATTTAAACAGTGGAGACTATGCCATTAATGAAATATTACATCTTTTCACTGCAGGTACAAGAATTTTCCAAAACAATACAACAGAACTCTCTCTGCCATTTGCAAGACAGAAAAGTGGTAATGAACTTTGTCTGGTTTTTAAAATCTTTATTAGGGACTTTGACATGAGTAAATATAAGTAACTTCATAGCATCATGCTTTCTCACCATGGGCATGGAAATGTGCTGGTAAGAAATGTTTAGCTGAATATTGAAATATATTATTTTCTGAGACTACAACAGCTTAGAATTACATTTCTATAAGCATTTGGCACTTCCTTTCTCAGAGAATCTGTTACCTCATCAGTCACCTCGTAATGAATCTGGGACCATGCCATGTTCTAGAGAAGAGCTGTTATAAAGGATGGCCCATAGCGGATGAATTTCTGTGAATGTAGGTTATAAAAATTGTTGGTACTTGGTAGCTCAGTGGGTAAGACTTGTAAAACATTGAAAACCAGACTTGAAGCACTGCTTTTCAGGTTAAAGTCTTTTAGTTTCACATCCCTGCTGGTTGCTGCATTTAATCAAATTGCTAAGTTACCTGTCATGGTAATAGCCTTGTGACCAGTGCTGTGGTCATAAGAAGAGGAGGTGGAGCAAAGGCAGGGGAGGCCGAGACTGGGAGAACTACAAATGGGCAGGAGATGCATTTTGGGCCACTGGGTCAGCAATAAGGCAGGTGGCCAGAAGTCCTGATGCAGACATGCTCAAGGTTCAGGTCAGGCTATGCAACAGATGTCCCAGAGGAGAGACAAAACCCAGGCAAACCCAGATGCAAGGGTACAGTTGTTTATTCATTTACACATAATATTAATTGAGTCCTTCCTTCCTTCATTCATTCCACAAACATTTCTTTTTTTGGGGGACTACCGGGAACTGAACTCAGGACCTCGCACTTGCAGGTGCTGTGCTGCTGAACTGTATCCCCAGCCCCACCATAAATATTTCTGAGGCACTTTCTATGTCCCAGACCCTGTCCCAGGAACAGGAGATTTGGAAATGAACAAAGAAGCATTTCCTTTTCAAGTGGCTTATGGTCTAGGAACAACAGATTTTTAAACAAATAATTAAAAGGTAGCTTGAGAAATGTCTTAGATGATGTTCATGGCAGCCTTGAGGAGGCACACCCTTGCTTTTGATGGAAAAGTTTGAAAAGTTTCCTGGAAGGGACTTGTGATTTGGGCATTGCTGGAGGAAAAGGGATAAGCTTGGCAGAATAAGTGGAAAAGTTTTCTAGGGAAAGGAAGCAGCAGGTGCCATGGTGTAGGGGCCAGAAAATGCTGCTAGTGTGAGCTTCTGTGTGGCCCTATATTTACCAGATGGAGCGCGGAGGACCTGTGGTGATGTAGAAAGGGGGAAACTAAATAGGTGGATGAGAACCACATCATAAAAGGCCTTTAAGTCATACTAAGGAGCTTAGATTTTATCCTGAGTCTGGGTGATGGGAACATGGAAGCATTTAAAGCTTCCATGGGACAGCAAACATCATGAGAGCCTAACTTCAGGGAGACTGATCACAGAGCCTTAATCCAGCAGTTAGGAGAACTTGAACCGAGGATGACCAGGAGGATGGAGAGGGGGAAAATCTCTGGGTTTAAAGTAGTGACAGACTGAAAGGAATGGAAATAGGAAAGGAGGAAACTGGCTGAGTCCCAGATTTCTGGCTAGGGTAACCATGGTTATGAATAAAAGTGAAGGAAACACTTCAGAGAAGCAGGCAGGGGACAAGATATGAAGTATAGTTTGGGGGCACGTTAGGTTTGGGGGTCCCTAGAGGACATTTATGTGTGGAGGTCCGGCAGGCAGTTACAGCAATACATCTGGCCCTCAGAGGTATTTAGGCAAGAAATGTTGATTTGGTTTGAAGTTATGGGGTAGATGAGATTTCCCAGGCGAAACAGGCAGAGGGAGCCGTGAAGAGGATCAAGAGCAGAATCACAGGCAACAGCAACCAGAGGGCGGGGGAAGAAGGGTGGCCCACAAATGATACCCAAGGGAAGGACCCAAGAGGTCAGAAGCAGCCCTGAAGGAGCAAAGCTGTTGTTGAAACCAAGAGAAAAGAGGGCTCTAAGGAGGGGCAAGTGGGCCCCACCATCAAATGTTCAAGGAAGGAAGGAAAATAAGATGAGCATTGGATTCGGCAACGAAGAGGTCACAAAGTTCTTTGGCAAACCTAGTTTCAACAAGGTGGCATATCTGGAAGGCAGATTGCTGGGGCTAAGGAGTAAATAATAAATAAGTGTCTCCCAAAAGCCGGGATCTGGGGAACTGAAAGATTAAAGGACCAAGCAAAGGAGAACTGGTTTCAGGTGCAAGCCTTCAGACGCCTTGATTCAGGAAGTTTCTTCTTGTTGTTAGAGCATAAATGCAGATTCCTGTTAGGAGCGAGGACAGTAAATGTGGTTCCTTACAGTGTCAGCCTGTGGTCCACTAGTTCACTGCTAGAAAAAGACCAGACAAAGCTAAAACTACCTTCTCAGTTGGAGCAGTATGGCATAGTGTGAAGCAGACACCCAAGTTCTACTTATTGGTTACACAATCTTAGGCATGCTTTAGCGAGTCTTCTATCTCAGAGTTGTTATGAGAACTTATGCCTTATATCTTCTGAAATATAACATGCTTTAAATTCCAAGATCCTAAATTAGAATCCATAATTGGCTCTTTTCTTCTTATCTCTTTCCTCTGAACACCTAATTCTCTCTCATGGTTTTAACTGACACTTTCAGGGTACCAGTTCCTAAATAATTAGTCCCAACTTTTCATCTGTAGCTCCCAGTGTCTGGTATTTTCCTGGAACCTCCCACTGTCACTGTCACTGTTCTTGTCCAACACTGACATCTCTACTCCAACTTGTTAGCCTTCCCCAAGACCCTGTCCTCTCCTGAGGATTTAGCATGTTTTCTCCATCTCCCGAGCCAGAATTTCCAGCATTTCCTGTGAGGTTTACAGGATGAGGCAGGATCTTGGCAGGGAGGAGGTGCCTGGCAAAAGTGGGGCAATTGAAGAGAGTTTGATAAAGGTATCCTTTTGTAACAGTGTGGGCAAAGTTGAGAGAAATAAATAATGGATGGGAAAGCATCTCTTTCCCTCTGCTTTGCCTACTGCCTGAAGAAGCAGAGGAAGTGCAGGCCCGGACCCGAAAGAGAGTAGCGATCGCGGTAGCTGTAGGAGTAGCTAACAAGCTCTGTGCCTTATGGTGGGAGCACATAGTCAATCCATGATGACACAGAGAAGAAACACTCAGGGAAATAAAATGCCAGCTCCTCTCTCTGGTGCTGCCTTCTATCAGCTGAAAGCAACTGAAGTCAGGGCAGACAGGTGCCTGTTGATTTAAGGTCAGTTTTCTGGCTGGGGCGTGAGAAAGATGGAGGCTAAATATGTGAAGAAAATGGAAAATATCCACCAGACTCATGATTTTTACACCTTCAAGCCAATGCTTCCAGACTCCTGTTCACTCATTTATTAATAAGAATTTATAATAACAGCAACTATCATCTATTGAGTGTGTCCAGATGGTTCTCGACTTATAATAGCTCAACTTAACAATTGGTCAACTTTACCATGATGCAAAAGCAATATGTGTACTAGAACTTTTACCTTTTCCTGGGCTAGTGACATTCTCTGTAGTACTCTCCTGAGATGCTGGGCAGTGGTAGCGAGTTACAGCTCCCAGTCAGCCACGTGATCACAAGGGTGACCCACCAGCCCTCTACTCTGCAGTGCACCATAAGCAAAGGGCACGAGCTGTTCAGCACCTTATCATAAAATCAACTTTGTATTTCACCCAACCACAGGCTAATGTAAGTATTTTAAATATACATTTATGGCTAGGCTAACTTGTGATGTATTCAATATATTACTTCTTACACTGTATTCACTTTACCATGGCTTTATAGGGGCATAACTCCACTGGAAGCAGAGGAGCATTGGCACTATGCTCCTGGCACAATTATCTCATTTAATTTCCACAGTGTGAGATGAGGGAAGTTATATTCATTTTACAGATGAAAAACGGAAGCATAAGGGAGTTCACATTGACTAAAATCATTCAACTAGTAGGTGACAGAATCTGAACTTGAAACCTGTCGTGC
This sequence comes from Dasyprocta punctata, assembly GCA_004363535.1. NCBI lineage: Eukaryota > Metazoa > Chordata > Mammalia > Rodentia > Dasyproctidae > Dasyprocta > Dasyprocta punctata. The sequence goes on from RJWM01012735.1 coordinate 10,522, forward strand.
CTGACCTTATTTTCTCACTGTGCTATATTCCTGCCCTTGGTGGTGTCTTTCCGATTCATCCCTTCATCTCCTTTTCATGGATGCTGCCAAGTGTGGATCTTCTGGGCATCCTGTAAACTTGATCTAAGTCTCACTCTTTCCACTGGGCCTCACCACAGTAGTCTAATCTACAGTCTCTTCTTTCATTGGATAAACCCTTTAGAGCAAGGACAGTGCATGATACAAGTTTTGTATCTCCCACTTCCGGGCCAGGGTGGACATAGGCAGAGCTCAGGGAGAGTTTAGGGACTGGGATGTGGCACTGAAACCTCTCTGCATCTTCAGGACATGCACAGTTTAGACAGTCATCTGCATAAGGCTGCGTGTGCTGCATCTGGAAGGCATCACTCACTGCTCGGGCTGAATCTTCTTGCTGTTCCTCCTCGATCTCCCTCTCCAGCTGCATGGACTCAAATCCAGGCTCTCTGACTTTGGTTCTTTTTAAGATCTATGCAGATTCAGTCATACTTTTTCAAGCTCCAGTTTCCTCCCCTATGAAGTCATTGTTGCAACATTTTCAACATTGATGAGAGGATTAAATAAGGAATGGGAAAGCACTTTGTGAATACACAGGATTATGTACTTTTCGGCTGTGTGCTAGGAGGCTGTTGTGGATGTCGAGGTGACTCTTGGGTTGTCTATTTTAAGACACAAAAACAACTGAAGCTGTGAGGAAGTGGCACCTTCAGCTGGACTCTACTGTAGGGCACTCCTGCAATTGTGCTTTGGGAAAACAACTCCACACATAGGCTAATTGTGAATGATTCCAGTAACTTCCCTGCCACAGGTGCTGGAGCAACTGCAGGGACATCTTGAAGTGCTGGAACAGGAGTTTGTGGCCACCAAGAAGAAGCACTTGGCTTTGCAACAGCAAATCCACAAGCACAAGTCCCCAGCTGTTGGTGACTTTGATCCAGAAAGGTCAGGTTTAAACAAGCTGTGGAAGGTGGAAGGGTGGAAGGTGACCTCTTGCAGGTGGGATTCTGAAGTAGCTGCTGGCTTAGTGCTAGGAAAGTCACTGGTGTAGGCTTAGCAAAATCTGTGTCATCAATTCAAAAAGTGGCCTGGGCTGCAACGCGAGCGCAAGGTCGGCCTGAGCTACATAGTGCGACCCTACCTCAAAAGACCAGGGCTGGGAATTTGGCTCAGTGCCTTAAGCGCCTGCTCTGGCAGGCGCGAGGTTGTGAGTTCAATGCCCGGTGCCGCGAAAAAAAAAAAAAAAAAAAAAAAAACAATTCAAAAAGTGGCACCTCAGGCCACAAGCTGCATGGAATCAAGTGTATGGTCCTGTGCTGGGAACTGAGCCAGATGAGACAGCTGTCTCCTGGGACAGAGGTGCTGTGCCCCCATTTTGCATTTTGTTGGATGCTATTTCAATTGGTTCTGAGACATCAAAGAGCAATAGAAGGCCCTAGAAAAGCTCATGTGCTAATTGCAGAGCACCTTCGACCCTCCCGTCTTGCACTTCACCTCACTCCTGCTTTTATTGTCCCTTTCTGATCTCTTCTGTCCTTTCCCATCCATTGGCAACTCTGAAAGGCCGTGAGCAGGAGAGAATCATAAAATTGGTTCATTTTGTAATGAGGGATCCACAAACCCTGATACAGGAAAAAATGTTAAAGCTTAAAGTTCCTGAATTTTTTCACCTTAGAAACTTGGGTACACACTCAAAGTTTCCAACTGGCCAACTTTACAGAATCGTTCTCTTCTCTTTCCACTCCAAATAATTTTAAGATGCAGTCCAGAACTCCAGGCTAAGATTGTTTCCATTTAATTTCCTGGTATGAATTAAAAGAATCCAGTGAGTAGAGTTAATATTTGTTCTTTCTACACATAACATTTTAACATGAATCATTCTTGATGCCAAAATATTTTAATGATTTATGTTTCACAACTAGCATCCTGAGGTGTTTTTCCTGAGGTACAATTTTACTTTTCTAAAATGAATGGAACCTCTGTGTACCTTTATTTCAAAACTGAGTAATTAGACATCAGGGGTGAGGTTTTAATATTGATTTTTCCCAAAAGCTTATCCCCTACCCCTACCCTGGGAAAAAGAGATCTCCACCTCTTCTGCCTTTTTTTTGTAATCAATAAAATAAGTGTTATTTATTTTCCAAAGAATCTCTTGTTTGGACCATCATTTGGACCTCTATGCACATTGAAACCAAAGTTATGCAACACTTTATTTATATCCTAGTTACAACCACACTGCTTGGCATGAGTATAAATCAAAAGGGTTTTAACTGCAATTATACCCCATATACGGGAGAAGCTTTCAACGCTGAGGAAAGGGAGAGACCCAAATGCTTAAAGCCACCTCAGGACAAGCAACGGCGCATCAGCTCAAGACTGGTCTCATTTCCACATGGGCCAACATGGCAATAGGCAGAATCCCACACATTCCCTGGGCCTTGAAGTGCCAAGAATCTTCTCAATGTTTAGTTCACAGGCTAATGTGGATAACTTTGTAGGGGCAAGAATTCTACAAATTTACTGAATAATCACTCATTTCCACCAGTTGCTGTGCTGTTATTAAAAGTTTCTTGTTATTATGTTTGAAAGGTAATGTGCAGGGTGTGGCCTGTGGCAGAGTCCTTGCGTAGCCTGCCCGAGGCCCTGGGTTCAATTTCCAGCAACACACACACACACACACACACACACACGCACGGACAATATACAAAAATATTTGTTTGTATGTGCATCTCACTAACCAGAATGTAGTCCAATAGTCATTTTAGTCTCTTCTTTCTGATATTTTAGTGTGCAATGTTGTCTTCTGGTACATAGAAAAGATCAAGAATTCTTTCCAAAATATCTTCTCTATCTCCAAATCTCCATGGTTTCACAATGTTCTTCCTTTACTCCCCCACCAAAACAGCCATGTCCTTGAAATCCTCGCTTTTGCCTACCTGCAGGTCTTGTTCTGTCATTTCCCCCCACCCTTTTTTTTTTTTTTTTCTTTTGTACCAGGGATCGAACTCATGACCTCACGCTTGCCAGGCAGGCACTTGTGCTGCTGAGCTAAATCCCTAGCCCTGTTGTTTCATTTCTTAAATTTCTAGTCTCTCCTTGTTCCTTGCTTCACTCTCATCAGCCTGTTAGATTAAAATGTGTTTTCCAATATTTCCTTCAACTGTAATTTTAGTTTCCCTGTGTCTTGCCACTTATTGCTTAAGGCAGTCATTCTCCACTGGTTGAAAAAGAGCTTCCATTATATACAGAACCTCTTTGTGCAGGTGGGACAGGGCCTGTCCTCTCACTGACCTGTTTCTATTTCTACATTGTCTGTATACTTTTAAATTACTACAGTTTCTATTTTTAAATGTTTAGTCTCTTAATAACTTTCTTTTACTACTGCTGCAGTGTTCTTAATAATAAACTTTATAGTCATCCCATCAAGTTTCCTTAATAAAATTTCGTGAATATTTTTATTTAGAACTGCATTGAGTTTACAGATCAGGTTGGGAAGAGTTAAGATCTTTGAAATAACGGTTCCCCTCCAGCAGCATATTTGTTGGTCATTCCTAATTATTTTACAGTTTTTCTGAGTATTGTTAATAGATGTTTTCTCTAATTGATATAGATGATTTCTCTAGGAAATGTGGAAAAGTATATTTGACTTCTGTGGGCTACCTTAGGCAATTTTATTCTTAGTGTTTGTTGATTTTCACTTCATCATCTTAGTTTTTAGGAATCACCATCACTGCATCTGAAAATAATGAAGGGGATTTTCTTTCCTGAATATTTATACTTTCTTTCTTCCCCGTAATTATTGTATATATTTTTATTGCTTTATTTAATTTGTTAGGCTTGCCAGAACAATGTCATATAAATAATGCTAGTGAAAGAGAGAATTCTTCTCATGTTCCTAACAGTAACAGGAATTCTCCAAGGCATGATGGTCGCTGTAGGTTTAAGTAGATCAGCTTCAGTGAGGACATTTCCTTTTATTTCTAGCTTTTGAGAATTGGGGTAGTTGCTACTATTTAATTTATGAAAATGTTAAATCAAATGAGATTTAGAAATTTATTTAGCTTTTCTACTGTGACCTATTAATGTAGTATACTACATTAATAAATATCCTAATGTTGAAGTATAGAATGGGTCAGGAAATTTTTTCTTTTCATCATGTCCTAGAAGTGACGAATAATGTGGGCAATGTCTGTTACTTAAAGTCTTACTAAAATTCACCCATAATCCCACCTGAATTTGTACCATTTTAGGGGTAGATTTTTGATTATCTTTCCTACTTTTCCCCAGTCTTTTTCTTCTGGTCTTTTCTTACTTCCTAACTCTTTTTGGACAAATTTTAATAATTCGTATTTTCCTAGAAACTTGCCCACTTTGCCTGGATTTTAAACTGTATTATATGAAGTTGTTCAATGCCTTCTGATTTAAGTTTCTTTTCTTGTTATTTTTCCTTTCTCATTCTTAATGTGATTCATATTGCTTGGTTAGAATTTCTTTTACAGATATTTTGAAAAAATATTTTACTTTATTGATCAAATTCTTTTAAATTTCATTTATTGTACTTATTTTTATAAATATTTCTATTTTTAAGATTTATTTTATATAGTACTCCTCTTTCTGCCTTCTTGTTATGAATATTCAGTTTATTGAATTTTTTTAGTAGTTTTTTTTGAGATAGTTTTGCTATTCAATTCAGGCTGGCCTTGAACTCACTTTGTAGCCCAGGTTGGCCTTGATCTTGCAGTGATCCTCTCGCCTCAGCCTCCTGAGTGCTGGGATTACATGTGTGTGCCACCATGCCCTGCATTAGTGCCTTAAAAAAAAAAAAACACTGTAGGACTAAGTGTTGCTCAGTGGCAGAGCACATGCTTATCATGCACAAGGTCCTATATTCTACCTCCAGCACCATAAAACAAACAAAGCCTCAGTTCAACTAGAAGCAGTGGCTCAAGCTTGTAGTTTCTGCTACTAGGAAACAGACATTAGATCACTTGAGCCCAGGAATTCAGGGCAGTTTTATCAACATAATAACATCCGATCTCCTTTTAAAAAGGGAAACAGAGAAGGAGAGAGGTAGGGAGGGAGAGAGAGGGAGGGAGAAATAAATTTTTCCAAGTACTGGCTTAACGGCAGTATGTTGTTTTTCATATATTGTTTTCTACTTGCTATCCAGTAGTAAATTATCTCTAATTTCCATTTTATTTCCTATTTAACTGACAGTTATTTAGATGAGTGTTGGAGAAAGTATGTTCATATAGTATACACATGTACCGATATACATAAGCTTGCTAATTATTCATATACTTTAAGTTTGCCCTCTTTCAAAATTTGCATAACAATTATTTCCATGGAATTACAACTTTTAGAACTGTAAGGGACCACAACATCACTGGATACAGATTAACAAGGTATCACTATCCCTTTCTGGGTATAGTTGAAGAGCCAGAAAGACAAGTGATCCATCAAAGGATGCACAGCTCCTGGACACCAAATGAACCCTAGAGCCCGGGACTTAGGAGTAAAACTATAAACAGTACACCAGCCAGGTGTTCATCACGCTTTCTGTCTGAAGCCAAGCTGCATTAACAATGTAGATCACTACTGTATTCAAGAACTGTTGCCATTGTTAGCACACTGACTACATAGTCCAGAAGACGCCTTTTTGTTTATGTTTACTCAGAGAAGTGGAAGGTGAAATCTTCAAGTTGGAGATGCTACTTGAAGACGTGAAAGAGAAAATTGATGAAAGCAAACATGCTTCAATTCTCTTTGTTCCTGTGAATTCTTCAACCATCCCAGATGACTTGGCATCCACATTCTCTTCATCCTCAAATGAGGTAATACAGAAGCCTAAAGCCTAATTTTGTGCCAGGAAAAGTGGTGTTTGTGCATGTGTAGACTCCTAATGCAAAAATTTGCTGAATTCTTTTTTTTTTTTTTTTTTGAGACGGGGTTTCACTATGTAGTTCAGGCTGACCTTGAACTCACTGTGTAGACCAGGTTGGCTTCAAACTAACAGCAATCCTCCTGCCTCAGCCTCCCAAGGGCTGGAATTACAGGCATGTGCCACTACAACTAGCTATGAATTCTATTTTACTATTTCACAAAAACAAAACTTCCCAAAGTTCCATGAATCGTATTATTTAAAATGGAACCAGTTTTTAACAACTGGAAGTTTTTCAAATTTTGGATTTTGAAATATCAAATTAGTTTAGGATGTAGCGATGCAGTTTAAACTAATAAACTACTGAAGAGCTATTTCTTCTGGATGAATAGCAAAACTTTTGTGGATTGTGACTGGAAAAAAATTTTCTTAATAGTTTTGTACTCCATCTTCTAAATAAAGAATAGCACACTAAGTAAAGTAATTATTTCCTCTGGATCTACTTTTGCATTTTCCTTCTCTCAAATGAAATTCTTTTGGATTATCTTTATATACAGGATTGGAACTTCAAATCAATCACATTTTGCTTTTATAGACTGAACTATCAGAACATTTCAGACTAAATTAAAATTCAATTTGGAGACACTGAGTCATCTAAATAATTACTTTACCTCTCTCCATGGGCTTCAAGTCTCACTTCAGATGCTTCCTAGGTCCAGGGTGCCCACTCCCTGCTTCTTCTCTTCCTCATGTTGCTGTATTCCAGTGTCTGGACAACAAATCTCAGAGAGGCTCTTTCTCTGCTGCTTACCACTCCACCATCTTCCCGGAAGTCTTAAATAAGTACCTTAAATTGATTGCACAGTTTCATTCAATATTTGAAGACACGACCTGAGGCTGATATTCAAAATTTGAATGAGGTTTTTCCTCAAACTAAGAACAAGATGAGATGATTTATATAAACGTTAGCTCTCCCAAAGAAGTGTGTTTAACTCCTCCGAACATTTTGTTGCCTGGAAAAATCTCATTCATTCAAGGACCAGGTTCAGAGGCAGGTGTTTATGTACCTTTGATAGCCAGCTCCCACTTCAGGCAGAATTCTTTGCTCTGCCTTTGTGTTCCCACAGCACCGAGTCTCACTTGTCTTTGTGTCCTGGCACTTGTCTTTGTACCTTGAACATCTGGCTGAATGCCTCTTACAGTGAAGACTCTGTACAGGGACCCAGAGGTATTGATGAATTTACAGATCTCAGTGCTTCCCAAGCAATCTCCACGGTTCACAGCACATCCTGCAGCTAGGCCTGAACTGTGCTGGCTTAAGGTGGCATGAGGGGGCCTGATGGGTCAGCGTGGCCATCTACCCAGCAGCTCCCTCATGTCTAGATTTGCCCTTCTCTACTTGGTCTCAGTTCACAGTAACTTTTGTGAAATAAGAATTCTATAACGTGATGAGTAGCCCTGAAGAGAGAGCTTACTGCTAGTCTACTTTGTTCAGTGTGATTTGATGCTATATGCTAGGTACTTCTCTGGGTATCGAGGCTGCAATGTGAACGAGGAAGACAAATGATACTTATACTTCTGTGGGGTAACATGTGCTTAACAAATAGAATTGAATATGAATATAGAATGTCAGAAATGTGATGCAGGAATAATACATTTCACATGACTCTGAAGCTAGACCACCTATGCTCAAATCCTGGCTCTGTCACTTACCTGTTTTGTGATTTTGGGAGAGTTAGACAACCTCTCTGTGTGGCTCTGTTACTTCCTCTGGGTAATGGGGATAATAATGCTTACTTCCAGGGCTGTCGTGATATTTAAGTGCGTATATGTGAAGTGCTCACAGCAGGGCCCAGGCTCATAGGGTATTAGCTGTCATGACTACTAAGTAATGGGACCTGAGCAAGGAGGGCAGCATTACTGAGGGAGAGGTGGTTGGAGGTGACATTTGATCTGAGTCCTGGGTTAAGGAGACAGCTGGGTGAGGAAAGGGGACTCAGGGAAGGATGATATGATGCCTTAGGGTCGTAGGGGTCCTGACCTGATTTCAAGTCACCTCCTGTGGTATAGCAACCCTGACTGCAGTCCAGTGTGTGCTGCCCCCAGATAACCAAGGGCACCCTGGCCAGCCTCCTGACCCTGGGGCTTGTGCGGGGCTGTGGAGACAGGGGTGCCCCGGGCAGGGCTGACCCCTACCCCAAGGACCCTAGGACTTCACAGGAGAAGCTGACTCAGGCCTGCTGGACCAAGTGCAGAGTAACCCTGGGGCAGTGGAGGAGGAAATGGGGAGAAAGAGTCCAGGGGATGTGCGCCATCCCCACATTGGTCCACCTTAGGTCCCAGGAGGACCATGGGAAATTCCCAAAGACTTCACCAGATAATAAGAAACCAAGTCATATCCCAAAGCAGGCTCCTAGGTGGCTCAAGAACTAACTCTGAAATGCAAACTTGCCTTTCATTTATTTACTTTTAAACTACTTACCTAAAGGTAGGGGTGTGGTTTTCCAGGACCAGCCAGGTCGAATGGACATTAGTCTGTCTTCTGATTCTGGGGCAATACCCTGTGAACTGGTTCTGGATTCATTTTAATTACTCAAGTGTGATTGTGAAACTGGCATCCTTGAGAATAGCTGGTTCTTGTGTTTGACCCTAGGGCTTCTCCTTGCTGAGCTCCAGCTCTACCATTAAGCTACCCCTCATCCCAGATACTTAGGCTCATGGCGCAAGCATTAGTGCTGGTGATGTTTCCTCCTTTTTCAGTTCTCAGGAGAAATTCGGTTGGGGTTCCTAGACTTAGAACAGCTTCTCTCACTTCACTGTGCCTAGGAATAGCCTGCAATCTTTTAAAAAAGGAGGCTCTGACTCCATGGGACTGGGGTGAGCCCACAACCCTGTATTTCTTATTAACCAGCTCCTAGGTGCTGCCCAAGCTGCAGGTGCTGAAATGGAGACCACCTTTTGAGTAGCAAGGGTTCCAGAGATTATTTTGTTGTAAATGCATTAGAAGTTCTGGGATTAAAACCCCTGGATCTAAAATGACAGCAATATAAGGAGGTTTACAGTTTGCAAATATTCTTTTGTAAAGCAGTAATAGCTTAGAAAGGTAAGACTTGCCTGGACAGATGACAAATATTAAAAGCCTGTTCTCTTCAGAAGACATCTCTGCTATTCTGCTAATGCAAATCTGTTTTAAGTGTCAAGTGCAAGAGAAAGCTATAAACTTAGCAGTGATAAAAGAAAACACAGAAATAGAGGGAAAGAACTCTTTTATTTTTAAAATTATAAATGTGATACTGCCACAGAAATCAGATAATGAAGTACAAAGAAAAAAATTTCTCTGAGAAAAAAACATTGCTAATTTTTTAGTGTATATCTTTACAGTCTTTCTCCCCTTGTATACATGTTTTTATAAAATTGGGATAATGCCATAGTTTTATTTTGTGTATTTCACTATACGGACATACTCTGATTCATTTAAACAATCTTTTCTTGATGGAATTTAGTTTTTTTCAGGTCTTTGCTATTATAAATATGGCTTCAGGTAACAGCATTTACCTTCAAACTTTTATCTACAGTTGCTTACTTCCTTAGAATGAAATTCTAACATTGCAATAAATGGTTCAAAGGGTATGTAGCAAATGTTCTGATAAACTGGCCATTAGAAAGGTAATATCAGTTTATAGGTCCCACCAGGGGATGGGACTGTCAGTGTCTCCAACTTAAGTCCACCCCAGATATTTTCCTTTATCTCCACTTTGGCTAAAGTGACAATTGAAAACTGCTACCTCACTGTATCTATGTTTGATTATTTATGAAATTCAATCTACTGTCATTTGTTTTTTGGCCATTCACACCTCCAACATTTAACTTATGTTTGCAAAGCTGATATCACAGTTAATGTCTTTTTTTTTTTAAATACCGAGGATCGAACTCACAACCTTGCACCTGCCAGGCGGGCACTTAGGCCACTGAGCTAAATCCCCAGCCCACAGTAAATGTCTTTTAATGGCAGACAACTGACAAGACATGAAGAGAAAATTATGTCCAGTGTTGAAATCTTTATTTTATCAAGTGCTCTAAATACATGAAGGAGCAGAATTAAAGTTAAGAACACAAGTGTAAGGACCCACACTGTAAAGGTGCAAACCCAGCTCAGCTACTTACTCTCTGTGTGACCGTGACAATTTGCCTGAGTTCCCTGAGCCTCTGATTATTCAACATTAAAATGCAGACAATGTGCCAGGGTGGTAAGAAGTGATAAAAAAAAAAAAGGACTGTGTAAAGAGCACTTATTAGCATCTAAGAAACAATCAACAAATACTGTCATTGTATCTAGCAATAAAAAATTACCACAGCCCTTCAAAAAACAAAAACAAAAAACAAAAACAACTAATGGGCAAATGAGAGCAACCAAAAAGTCACATACAGGAAGTACAACCAATAAATAGCACAAGGAGAAACATTTTTTCTTTTATAGCACAATCACGCAACTTTAATTAACACAACTCCTCCTTAAATTAAACAAAAACATTTCTAAGTGACAATTCCTGGTACTGTGAAAGGTGTAGCAGAATTGAGCCATTCACATTGTTGGTGGCTCTGTAATCTGTAAAACTCGGGGAAAACAACTTGGCAAAAACGTGTCCTCACACAAACATGTTCATGACCTCTGGCCCAGATGTTTCCTTGGGAAGTAATTAAAATGTGGAAAAAGTTCTGTGTTCAAAGATACTTATGCCAGCATTGTTTAAGTGGCAGGAAAAGTACATTTATTTGCTATTTACAGGAGGCATAAGATCACAGAAATATCTGATGGGAGGTGTCAGCTCTTTCGGTGAAGCAGTAGAATTATTTTGTGTTAAAAATGGACATGGTCAGTTTTTTAGGATGTAGCATTCCATAAACCTTGTTTTATTTCACAGTCGAATACATTTCTTCGGAAAAGCTTTTAGAACTCTGCTAACCGGTGGTGAGATTGACTTAAAAATTATCTCGCTGGCTGCGGGTGTGGCTCGGTGGTAGAGCACTTGCCTAGCAAGCGCAAGGACCTGGGTTCCATTCCTTAGCACTGCAGAACAAAACAAAGACAAAATATCTCCTTAAATCTGTTCATCCTCTGGTGGAGGGTGGAGTAATTTCAAACTAAGGGAAGGAAAAAAGGAAAGGTATTTTCTCATTTGCACCCAGATTTTAAAATTTTGAGGGGGAAAGAAGCTCAGCTAGGACTGAAGCTTCGTCTTAAAGCCCAAGCCACGCTGAGGAACACTAGCGCTGAGCGCGCCCCCGTGGCCCCTTCGGTAAGAGACACTTAGCAAAAGCCTCGTGTCCCGCCAGTCAGTCAGCCTGGTCTGAGCTGCACGCTGGGCTCTGCGAGTGCAGGCGCAGGGATGAGTCACATCCTCCATCGCAACCACCTCTGTGTGTGCTTTGTGGCGCAGGAGGACCCCCGCGGCGCGTCGGGAAGGCAGCAGCGTGCAGAGATGGTGGTACCGAGTCCCGGCTGTGCCTTCTGCCGCCGACTCCTGGAATGGTGAGGGCTTCCTGCTGCTGCATTCCCAGAACGGGTGGGGAGGTGGTCTTGGATAACACCAGGCAGCAGCTCACGGAAACACTGGCCAGTGACGGGAGCACGTATCTCAGACCTGGGCGCCGAGCCCAGCTTCTCTCCCAGCTCCACTGATGTGCTAGCAGTCGTTCTTTAGCAGTGGTTTATTTGTGAGGGAGAAAATGAAAGGCCCTGGAGAATTTTAAAATAATGCGCAGGCTTCTGCCCCAGCTACATGTGAACATCTCCAGGAGCGCAGTTCTGGTGAGAACCATGGTTTAAATCTTTCCACGGGATTCTGATAAGCACCTGTGGTGGGCTTTTGTTAGAGCCCCGCCCAGGTGGAGGATTCTTACTCTCCTGAGGTAGACCAGCTCCCTCTGTCTGCTCCCTGAAGCAAAAGCCTGTCCTGTTGGGTCCCACCTGCCCCAGTGCCCCCATCCCCAGGAATAAGCCTCAGTTCCTCTTAGGGTTGATTTCTTTCTATTCCTAAGCAAGAAATCTCCCAGATCAAATTCATAAAATCCTAAGGAGAGCTCCTGAGCACTTTTGGAACCTGTACTGGATCACCTGTTAGCCCGGGTGACTTCGGCATCGTTTGTAGCATCTGTCAGTTAGGAGCGGTGCCAGCCTGGTGGACTAAACAAAGCTTGGCTAATTCACCTTGCAGAGGTCAGGAGTCACGCGGGGAGGAGCTGTTTAGCGACCACTCGTATAAGTGCACAGTGAGCTCCAATGGAAGCAGCAGACAATGTCTGAACAACTGCATTTCCGGTTAGAAAGCATTACCCCCAGAAGCGTTACCACCAGAACCGGCACTTGTCATAAGTGTTTTATTGAGTTTCTGCCTCTAAAAAAAGAAATAGCATGGAGTCTGTGCTAAAAACTACTCTGTGGCATCTGGGGTGGCCCATTGTGTCAAACCACTGTGTCAGACCTGAGCGGTGAGCCATCTTGTAGAAGGGGCACTCAGTGAGCTTACTCAACCAGTCATCCCAGGCCCAATGTTTTTTAATTGAGTTAAAGACTGAGTTTGCACTTTTAAAGAAGGTTTTAAAGTACAATAAAAATATTTTGAGGCTGTCGGTGGTGACACACACCTGTAATCCTAGCTAATTAAGTGGCTGAGGTAGGAGGATTGAAAGTTTGAGGCTAGCGTGGGCATTTGATGAGAACTTGTCTCAAAATAGGCATTTCCAATTAAAACATTTTGAGGAAACATTTAAGGTACTGAATGCTTTTCTTCCAAATTCCCAGTCTAGACCCTATACAACCACTTAAATACCAATATAGGTACCAATGTTCCATACTAAATGTTCTCTCTCTCTCTCTCTCTCTCTCTCTCTCAAGATAAGGTTTTACTCTGTAGTTCAGGTTGACCTTGAACTCACTATATAGCCCAAACTGGCCTCAAACTTACAGGGATCCTTTTGCCTCAGCCTCCCCAATGCTGGGATTGCAGGAGTGCTCCAGGCCCAGCTAAATGTACTCTTTTTTAAATGGATAAGGCAGAAAGAAAAGCACAACCAAGCACATCCAACCAACTCAGTGGATTCCCTGCTGGAATGATGAGGAGATAGACATAACTTACAAATTGAAATCTGAGTGAAGCATACAATTTCTGAGGAATTGTTAATTGAAAGCAGGGCTATCTATATCCTCTTCTGTTAGAAGATCAGATATGTCTTTGATGGGGGATATATTCTTTTGTCCACTTTGCTGATGTGCAATTTGTGAATTGCATAATATGTAGACAAGTAACACACACTTACCTAAATGTAAATATAGTAAATGTAATATTTAGATTCTTTTATATTATTTTTGGTGTAAAATGCTGCACTTCAGAGTATATTTAACTGCTTTGTCTTGTTGAAAAACAGCCTTCTCCAGTAGAGCTGCCCTCAGCTGTTATGTTTGGACAGAAAAGTTTAAAAGAGCAGACCAATTCATACACTGGACTGTACTCACTTGAGCGAGTTCTAAATTTTCTACTTTGGAGAACAGATGTTGGAATGCTGCAGGGGTGGAGGGTGGAGACAGAAAATGAAGTGTGAGAAAATATGTGACTCAGAAGGAGAGCATATTTTTCCAAGAGGAAAGGGCCTGGCTCCCAGTTCCAACCCCATGAGCCCCAAGCAGGGTCCCCTGCACACACAGCCTCACTATCACCACTGCCACAGGTCCAGGCACAGCTGGGCGTGTGGTGTTTTTTGCTACCTCCAGTTCACAGCCAGCCTCGGGGAATCAATCGGTCTCCCTGTGCCAGGATTCTTTGTCTTGCAGCTCTCTAGACTCAGAATGCGCAACTTTCCCTGGGGCTGTTACTCATCCCAGGGGCTGAGCGGAGGCTTGGTTAAGAACTGTGATTCATTACAATTCCTTTAGAGGAATTAGAATCTCTGGGAAGGAGGGAGGTTGGAATTACACACAATTCAGAGGTCTTTTGATAAATGCCCTTGTATTTGCTTCTTTCTGATGCCCCCTGGTGACCCTGTACTGTACAACTAAAATTACTCCACGTACTCAGACAGGCAGAGTTCCATAGATATCCACAAAACCCACTTTTTGGACTTCTTGGATACATTCAGCAGTACTTAAAGAGCTGAAGTACTGACATGTAGCATAGCTTCTTCCCTACATAAAAAAATTTTTTTTAAATAGTTCTGTACTATAATTTTCTATTTTATGATGTCTATATGATGATTAAATATTATCCTTTGTGGAACAAAACATTTGTTTTTAATGGTTTATAAACATATTCTTAACAGGCCAAATTGTGCTGGATGCACTTTCATACAGGAAGCTTTCCAAAAGGATGGGGGTGGGGGGGACACCTCTGTGGAGGACGACAGGCCACGCTGACATTGTTCCAGACTCTGGTATAAGAAATTGAGTGTTTCTGTTTGCCATTACTTTCCCTATCTCTATTAGAAATGTACATAATTTTATGAGCTCTTATGTACCTTTCTCTAGGAAGCAAAAGATGGAGAGAAAAGGACTCAGAAGGATCAACTGCGGCAGTTTTTCAATCGTCATTCATGAAAAGGCCCTGGGCCAAGGTGCAACTCTTGGTAGGCTGAGGGACTGGGGTTGTGGGCGCTCAGTCTTCAGGGCACTTCTGTGGGTGCTGCTCACGTAGGCTCCAGCTTGCTGCCTGCTACTCCAATCTCACTACCCTAGTCCAGGGTGATCTATATCTATATCTATATCTATATCTATATCTATATCTATATTTATATCTATGTCTATATCTATATCTATATCAGGGTGATATATATACTAGGGTGGTGTGTGTGTGTATATATATATATATTCCAAATGTATGGGATTAATAATTAAATAGATTTAAATCAGATGTGATTAAGTAGGGTGACGTGCCAGTCCCTGTCCCTAACTGGAATCATAGGACTCCAGGGAGCTAGTCAGGAGGTGTCCTCAATCTCCCGTCATCCTCTTCGCAGCATGACCCATAACTGCACCTGGTAAGGTCACAGGTCATGTGTGTGTTGCTGCCAACTTGTCCATAAATGTTTCCTGGAAGCAAAGATCTGGGAAGAGAACAAAGGGCACTGGAGCATGGAACTCAATGACTTTAGTCATAGAATCCTTTCTCCAAAAGTAGTTTAAGCAGAGCAACAGCCTCTGGCAGGGCTGCCTGGGTGACAGGTGGGTGGGAGAGGTCTTCGGAGCCCAGTCAGTGAGGAAACTGGTGGCCAGAGAGCTGGCACAGCCGCTTACATTCATCCTCCCTGTCTCTCACAGCCTCGCTTTCAACGCAGCGTGCTGTTAGGTCTCGCTTGATTCTAAGCTCCCCTCTCTGTAGATGGTACATTTTCAAATAACAACAGCAGGCTTCATGGATTTAACACTTATTATACCAGATGCTATATCAGAGAAGGGTCAAAGTGTGGTCAGAGGGCCTTGAGGTTCCCTTGAGACTTTTCAGAGAGGACACAAGGTCTTGCCTTTTGCTTGCAAGGCCAATATTACAATAGATTGATGGACACAATCCAGCAGCCTGCTATTCAGCCAGGTAGAGACTTACTTACCAAACTTTAATGATACTCTTCTCTTTTTTATTAATCTCAGAAAATATAGTTATTTTCATTCAAGCATTATTTTGTTAACGTGCAGTTAATTTATAATTTTTATTTATTCCATTTTTAGAGAGAAGATTTCACTATGTTTTTCAGGCTATCCTTAAATGTCTGAACTCAAGCAGTCCTCCTGTGTCAGCCTGCCCAGTAGCTGGGAGTATAGGCATATACCAGCACACCTGGCTTCTTATGGTTATTGCTTTAGCACTGAATTATATCCCCTAGCCCTTATGATATTTATGACATAATACAGTGTTTCTTAAATGTCTCAGTTTAAAAATCTAAATAAAATCCTCAAAACTGCCCATTCAGTCTTGGGAATCTCTAAATGTAAAAATGGTTTGCCATTTATATATCAAAATGTCTTTCCCAGTCCATCTGCAGCTGACTGACTGTTGTATGATAGCTTTTCTCCATTTCAGGGTTAGATTTCTACCTCAGGTCTCTAAAATGATGTGTGTTATGATATTTGGTAAATAAAGCCACACAAATACAAATACTTTAGGGCCCTTTAAAGTGTAAAGGTTGAGACCGGTTGACATAGTGTATGTCATTTATTGTAACACCCTTCTAAGGTAGGAAGTAGTCTCTTTATTTCATAGACAAGGAAATGGAGGCTCAAAGAAGTTGAGTAATGTGCCAGGGTCAAAGAACTGGTGATTACTTATCTATTACTGCGTAGCAACGCATCCCAGAATTTACTGGCTCAAAATCATGAATGTGCAGACCAGGAATTTGGGAGTGGCTCAGCTGCAAGGGGCAGGCTCGGGGTCTCTCCTGGGGTTGCTGTCATGCAGCCATCTGATGACTTTGTCTGGGGTAGGAGGCTCTGCCTCCAGGATGGGTCACACACTTGACTTCTGGTGGGAGGTGTCAGCTCCTTGCCACATGAGCCCCTCTAATCGGCTGCTTGTGTGTCATTATGACACAGCAGCCAGCTTTAGAGCATGAGATCTGAGGGAAGGACCTGGAAGACTCAATGTCTTTTATTGCCCAGTTTTGGATGTTTTATGCCATCATTAATACGTGTCAGAAGTGAGTCACTAAATCCATACCAGGTTTACAGAGAGAGAGAGGAATTAGCTCTGTTCCCTGCCCCTCATGATGTGGGGGTTAAATCCAGGGCGTCTTGCATCCAGGAAAGTCCTCTAACTGCTGGGCCATACCCTCAACCCAAGCTCCATCTTTTAAAGAGAATGCAAAGAATTTGTGGATATATTTTCAACTGTCACAGTGACAGAGCCAGCCTTCAACCCAGGCCTCCAAATTCAATTCACTTCTGATTCAGAGGTACATGCCTCCTGGGCCAGCCCTGTGCTCCTGCCCTCTGGCCTCCTCTGGAGTCCTCCAGAAACCCCAGCCTGCCCAACAAGCTCCAGACCTGTGCCAGGTGCGTGTGCTGTCTGCTACTAGCCTCTCGGGCTAAGGGGGCAAAGTGAACCCTCACATTCTCACAGGGATTTAAGAATGTAATACAGAGAAAGGCTGCCTTTCCAGTTGCCTGGATGACAAAACTTAAGCTCTTGGCTCTAATAAGATCTGAGATAAAGAAAGTGGATGCGTCAGAGCAAATCTGGAAAACAACTAGAAATACAGATTGCCTGACAATTCCATGAGTCAAATTCCCCCAGATCCTCTTATTTGGCATCTACATGTCCTCGGCACATTTTGAGACTTTCATGTCAGAACAGTTACTTATTGAGATATCCCTCAGTTGTCAGAAGGGGACCCCAAATGTTACCCCTATGCTAGCAACTCCCCTTGATAACACACCTGAAGAAGCCTGGTGCATACCACGCACATTAGAACTCTACTCTCCACACCAAGTTTTATGACTATCAAGAAACTCACACTTCTGTATAACTTGGGCTTTTTGAGGCTTTGATACAGGACCCAGCTTCTCTGATTCCAGCACTGGAGCACAGCATAATAAATGTGAGCATTGTGGCACTGAAATTCAGAATTCCAGAAGAGTCTCCAGTAAAGATCCACTGAAAGGTGAGATTGACTTGGGGCCTCCAAAAGACATAAGTAGAGACAGCTGTTTCCTGGCCATAAACTGTATATTGAATCTTTTCTTTTCAGAATTTCATTATAAATACAACACCCCAGGACAATATTACTTAAATCATGGAAGAGGTGCCTTTGTTCAGCCCTGCTCTTTGGATGAAAATAAAAATTCTGCACCTTGTAAGTACATCTGCATGACCCCATCTATGTTAGCAACCCTTCTCCCAGTGTGGGAAACCCACAGGACACTGGCCGCTGCTTTCTCAGCAGGGGCTGGGCAATATGAAAACCCAGTGCTTTTGAATGTACTTTAATTGCTACATGTGTTTTAAGTGCTTTAGGCGCAAGTCAGCAACACATCATAAATGCTGGCTGGACAAATGACTGAATAAACACCACTATTATTGTTACTTTAAATGATCCGCAATGCTTTACTTTTCTCACTCCTAAAAGTCAGCATAAAAATACTTTTTATACTCCTTAGACAACATATTGCTAATTTTCAACGTAAGATTTGGCTGTTTTTTTTTTAATTAAAATCACACAAACATTTATAAAAGTGACTAAGGAGATGGCTCCTACCTCCAAGAGTTTCCAATTGAGACTTACACCCAAATTGGGGAAATTCAAGGCAAAACATGAGTACTAAAAGTAAGGTCAAAGCATGCTATGGGAACACAGAGGAAGAAAGGAAACACAATACTTCTTGTTTCAGCCCTGAATGACAGTCCTGCCTAGCTCTCTGACAGGGGCCACATCTTTTCTTTCACCCCTTCAGAACTCTTTCCCTCTGGCTATAGCATACCAAAGGAGAATGTTTCTTATCTTTTACAAATGCCAGGGTCTAAGACTAACGAATGTTATTTACGTCAGTGATCTCAGTGGTGCCCCCCCATCCACCTGCAGCTGACAGATCTACCCATTTGTCAAAGAGTAACAGTTACTAAGACTGCAGAGGCCACAGGGCAAATTTCTTTAGTATCTCCTCAGTCTCGACCCATTATGCCAAAACATGTATGAGGAGTATAACCAAGTCACTGAAATGTGAACACCCTTAGAAAAATGTATAGTGACTAAGAGGGAGGCAGCTTTTCTTCTGTGCTGATATAGGAACCTTTCAGCAATTGAAGCCGACAGAAAATGGAGTGGGCTGTTACGGGAGGCTGTGAGCACCATCTGGGAGCCAATGTGCTTTGTCTGATGTTGCAGATCTGTAGACTGGCCTAGAACTGGGCCCACTGTCTTTTGGAGCTTCTACATTTTCAATAAAACCCAAAGTTACATTTGGAGACTACCAAAAAAGTTACGATGGAACTCGTTGGTGCCTTTATTCTTCACTGCCTGCCTAGGTGGTCAGCATGACTAAATTTGGACTTTTTGACTTCCATCTTGCCTTCCATGTCCAAGGGACAATCTCTCCTAGTTTCCCTTTCTGATGAGACACCCCTAGAGGGGTGTGAAGCTGGCTACTAGACACAAGTGAGTAAGACAGGGCGCTTGGAGGGAGAAAGAGGAGAAGACAGAGAAAGGAGGGGGAAGACAAGAGGAAGTGGAGAAGAGGCTTTTGCAATGAGAAGGCAGAGTTCCTGACCGCCGAGTTGTCTCTCTTCCTTTCCCTGGCTCTCTTGTCTTCCATGGTGACTTTCCTACAGTTTTCTTTTCTATTTAGTCTGTATTTTCTGGAATTGCCTTAATAAGACAGTTGTTAATGACTCCTAGAATCCTTTCTCCTAAAGTTGGAGAGGATTTTGGGAACCTGTATCCAGATTCTTGGAAGTTATTATCCATCCATTTATGTCAGGTGAAGTAGTTGAGCCCACAAAGTTGAACAACATACCAAAAGTGAACACTTAGGGAACTAAATTCCTGGCCTCTTTTCTGCTAATAAAACTCCTTTCAAATTGAATTTCTTTCAAGAATTCAGAATACTTGATAGAAAATCCCTTGTTTTCTGTTCCTTTCTCACATAATTATTAAAATTTTAGAAAATATTTAATTCATACTGAAAAGGAAAGGATACATACCCACCAATTAGGGATCATTTTTGGTGCTGTGAATTTAATCATAACTAACATTTTTCAGCTTGTTCAAAACCAAAACAGCTATGTTCCCAGGGAGTGAATTCACAGTCCTTTCAAGATGAATGTGAGCCTGCACTAGGAAAGTAAGTATTCATGATAGCCAATCACTGGTGAGGTGTGAATAATGTGTTTGTTTGTGCATTACCTACCCAAGATCACCTAGATCATAAATAGAAGAGCCATGAGTTTAACCAAACCCTTTCTAATATTTCAATCATTCCCTTTTTTTTTTCTTTTGTCTTTTTGAGACAAGGTCTTGCTGTTTAGTTCAGGCTGGTCTTGAGATCACTACGTACCCCCAGCTAGCCTCAAACTCATGGCAATCCTCCTGCCTCAGCCTCCTGATTGCTAGGATTATAGGCATGCACCATTATGCCCAGCAATTATTTATTTATTTATTCAACAAACATTTGAGTATCAAATGTAGGGTATTGAGGATCCAGTGACAAAGTTAACCACTCTCTCTGCCCTCATGGAGCTTGCTTTTCTTTAAAGAAGAACAAGATGGTCTTTGAAACTGTCAAGAAGGGGACATATAAAGTATTATTGACCTAACCTGGGGGTTCACAGAGGCCGAGCTCCAAACGGTAAGTATGAGTGACTCAGAGAGGAGATGTGAGGACAGGAGTAAAGAACATACAGCCTAAGAAGCTTCCTAAGCTTCCTAAGCTGGAGTCACGGCGGGAAGGGAAGAGGACAAAGCTGGTGAGGGAAGGCTGGTGGGCAGGGGCCTGTCAGATGCAGGAAAACTTCAGACTCTTGGGTGTAATGGAAAGCCAAGGAATTTTAATATCAGGGAGTTTTGTAGTGTTTTAAAAGGTCACTAATTGTTGAGGAATGGGAAATGGATTAGAGCAACCAAAGTATGTACTATCCATTATCATAGCACAGTGCGGTGTTTAAAAATGTGACCTTTGGAGACTTCTTGGGTTCATATCTTTGGTTCTGTGTTCTTGGGGAGTGTTACTTAACCTCTGTGCCTCCATTTACCCCTATGTAGGATAGGAGTAAAACAGTTCCAAATTCAGTAAGAACTGAGTCAATACATATAAGTACTGAGAATTGGACTTGGCTCATAACACATGCTCGGTTGTTACCAATCCTGTTGAAAGTGCTGACTAATTGGATATTTGCAGAGCACAAGCTGAAGCCCTTGCTTTTCTTACAGGACCACACTACCACACCTTGCCAAATTTTTTATTATGTAGGGCCCCTGATGCAGAATCGCTTCTCATTTTGAGGACAGATCCAATGTGCTAAACTGCACAACTAATTCATGTTAATGTAGCAGAGGCAGAGGACTTAGGGAGGCTCAGAAGTCACAGTATTCAAAGTGAGACTTTCTAAAGATGACATTGCTCACGAATGTATGCATTAAAATAATTTTCACAGAGGGATGATGTGAAGGCGACTGCAAGACAGACCTGCAGACAGGCATGTACTTGTGGCAGCCCTTAGGGCTACTACTCATGGCTGGGAAAAGCATAACTCCCGGGCGTGCTCTTCCCAGAGACTATAGGACTACACCCCCTACAGCTCTGCGGTGACAACCTGGACAACACAGTGGCCCTGGGTCCCTGTTCTACCCGTTCAGACTCGCCCCCCCCCCCATCAAGACAGTGTCATGATCTAGGGAAGCCTGCTTACTTAAAGGAGTGCTTCTATTTTCCTGCAGCTTTGGCCTTTTTGCTGTGTAAGTTCACTGGTCCTAAAATGATCTCAATCCAAGATGCCTATAACTGGCAGTTTTTTTATGTGTGCACATTTGTTTTATAAATATGCAAAGTAGCATATTGGCCCCAAAATACTGAAAAATAAATAAAAATTGTTGGGAGTCTTGCCTTGTCTGTTGCTAAGAAAAAGACCAATGGTGGAAGGATAAACCATCATGCTCATGGTTGTTTTGAAGCTCAGCCCCATGGCTCTAGAAGAGCTATGAAGAGGTTGTGTGTGCTCAAATCCTGACACCGGACCCCACACAGACAGCCACTAGAGCAGAGCTGAACAGAAAGGTGTGCTTGAGGTGCACTTTACACAGGACCAATGTACTTTTGCTTTCTAGAAGAAATCTAAAGACTTGTATGACTGACAGTGCAGATCCTGCAATCCTCCCTCCCCAATTTCAGTCCTGCAAGATTTCTGGAAGCAAATCCTTATGTGACTTCAACAGCATCGAAAAAACAGAATCAAAGGTGAGGACTTAGAAAAATACTTATAGAATGCTTGCAGCTTGTATGTTTGGTTTTAAGGGCCACAGAACTGCTAGTTTTTAAGTCTTTATAGTCTGGGGCTAAAGAAAATGCTCTGATAAAAACAATTTGCACTCAGCATTAACATAAAGCCTTAGCAGCCACACGGTTTATATTATCTCTAAATTGGTTCCAAAGGAAATGGCCTGGAGAAAGTGTTGTGTGGCTGGTGCCTCAGGTGCAGGATTCCCCTGGCCCAGGCTGAGAGGCCTAGAGTCTGTTCCAGTGACTCTGTGGTTAGGGCTGGCAGCAGTTTCCTATTTCAAACCACTAACACTAACTCCCAGGTCATTTTCAAATGTGTCCACACACATGCACTGTATTCCTGCATGCTCTGTCCGTGGTTATGGTCTCCAAACCTTTCTCTGTAGTGGGCAAACATCCCAGCAGGTTGCTGACCTCACCCTCTGATTCATATTCATCAATCACGTGCTGATCCCTTTTCTCTCCCTTTCTCTAACACATATATTCCATGTCAAACTGGTTTCCTAGGAAACCAACCCTTGAAAACAGAAATAAACTGTGTGGAAAACAGAATGCGCCAAAAATTCCATCTTGCAATATTTAATAATGGGAGAAACTATCAGAAACATTAGTAAGTTTATGTAACTGAAGTATGTGGGCTTTTCCTTTATAGATTTTAAACTCGGCTTTGGATCATGCCCTAAAGACAGCAACCATTTTGAAAAAAACTACTGATCAAATGATTAAATCAATTGTAGAAGATCTTGCCAAAGCACAGAGATGGAGGAATCAATTGAAATACTAACCTGAGGCAACCAAGTTTAAAAAGAAAAAAAATGCAAAGAAAATTTGATCAATGCCCTTCCCCAAAATATTTTACTTGTTGCACAATTTAGAAAGATGTCTTTTTAGAGAAAATACTAAAAGCATAAAAGGATAACACAAAGTATTTAAATGGGGGGGGAGAAGGACCTCTGATTCTTTAAACCAAAAGAAAATGAATCAAAACAATAAAATTTACTTTTATCTATTACTTTGGAGAAAATTAAAGTTTGTGTCAGTGGAGATGGGGGAAAGAACTACTCTCATGTACTGCTGGTGGAAGTAAAACCTTCTTGGAAGGAAATTTGTTCACACAGATGCTCTTTGGTTTATGAGATTTATATCCGGATAAATCTATAGTAAGTTGAAAATTCATGTAATAAACCTAACCTACCCCACTTCATTGCTCAGCAAAACATTCACTAGCAAGTGTCTGTTATTTCTGTGTGATTGATGGACGGATGGCCGCCAGTGCCCAGCATCAGAACAGGATGATACTGCCAATTACTTGAGTCCAGGGAAAGATCAGAATCAGAGTAGTCTCTACTAAATGCACATCAATTTCATACCATCATAAAGTTGAAAAAAGTTCAACCATTACAAGCTGGAGACTGTGTCTACCAAGTTGTACAAATTCTAAAAGCACTTACCTTCTGACCAATGATTCTATTGCTACGAATTTACAGATGATTCAAATATTCCACCATAGGGCTGGGGATATAGCTCAGTGGCACAGCACCTGCCTGGCAAGTGTGAGGTCGTGAGTTTGATTCCCAGTACAAAAAAAAAAAAAAAAAAAAAAAAAAAAAAAAAAAAAAAAAAAAAAAAAAAAAAAAAAAATTCCACTATACAAGTAAAAGGACCACTGGATCACTGACAGTAATATCCTCAAGGGGAATGAATCTTAAATACAGTATAGTAATTAATAAATAATATTTTGCAGCCAGTGGTAAGAATGAGGCAGATTATCTACAAGACACTGAAAAAAACAAGATGCCTAACAACATACCCAGCATGACCTAACATGTATATTTTATTATAAGGCACATTGTTTTCTGAAAAGATGCACAGAAATCTTAAGTAGCCTCCAGGAGATAAAGCTGGGGGTTTTGGGAGAGAACAAATTTCTACTTTTGTTGCAGAATCCAAGAGATCATAGAGACCAATGCGGAAAAAGGATTTATTTCCAGGATTTTAGACCCAGCTGTCCACAGTGCTGGGCATTAGAACAAAAGAAAGGTTCTAGTTTTATACATTTGGCTGAGGGGGTTGGTCTTTAGAAACAGGGTGGGGTGGGGCAAGCGAGGGTACAGGAGCAAGACAAAGCACTTAATAACAGCCTTGAAAGAAGACAGAGCTTATGAATCCTGCAAGAACAAGATGACATAAACTCTGTTTACAGGAAGGACATAGTTGCCCATCTTATCCGTACCAGAACAAGAAGTTCTGTAACTACAGGAGAAGCAGGGAGTTGTAGAGAGACTGCTCTTTAAGTCCCACTTCACTTTTTCCTTATTGACTATATGACATTCTTGCAATATTATAAAATTATACTTAAAGATCTCTTGAAATTATGTAAAAATGATAGTCTACATTAATGAAATTTTATAAAAAGAGAATCCATTAAAACTGCAAATCAGGGATTAAGTTTGTAATATTCCCCATAGAATGCTGGAGCAGGCTTTTGATTTAGTCTTCTAAACATGATTTATTACCTCCTTAGTAACAGCAGCAGATTATTGTTTTTTTTCCCCCTCTCCTGATTGCACTCCACACACACTCAACAAAAAGTTTCCCAACCCCCAGAGTTTGGCTCTGCAGTGATGAGGGAGCTGAGTATATTCTTGTTTCAGATTTTTGTGCCAACCAAGGCAGCTGCTGTTTGTCCAGGTGGCTCGAGAATGGACTATTTTTAACTTCGGGCTTTGAAATTGTTTTGGAGTATCTGGGAAGAGATAGTGCAGAGGTCAGCTGGGAGATAACTCTGACTTGGTGGCAGAATTTATATTAGTCTGTGGCACTGCAAGGAAGACACAAAGGCAACGCTCTAAGAGAAAAGGGAGCTTAAATTGTATGTATTCTGTTACATAAAATTTGTAGGAGGTCATTTTTTTCTTCTGATCCCTAGTTTTCTTTTCTTTTTGTGAGACAGGGCTTTGCTATGTAGTTCAGGCTGGCCTCAAACTCATAGTGATACTCCTGCCTCAGCCTCTCAAGTGCTGGGATTACAGGCATGTGCCACCACGCTGGGCCGGGTCATTTTTGAACTGAGCTCCTGCATTAGACTTCAGGAAACCAAATCAAATGAGAATGAAGTCACTCATGTTTAAGTGCTATTCCATCAAACTGTTACAGAAACTTGTGTCATTACTTTCTTGATTTAAAAACAATGGTCCATCCCTGTCTTCTTAAACCATATTCTAAATGCGATTTTATATTTCTTTGATGATTTGGGAACATTATGAGCCATCAGTGCAAGGGACTAAGCCAAAAATGAAACGAGACCATGCCTTGAAGGAGTTCTGGAGAAGTGCCAGACTCTCATTTAAAAGGGTGATTTCACAGTCACTGATTCTGTAGTCTGCTGTCTCCTCCCTCACTGTGTCAGTTCCTGTAAACCTTTCTTCTAATTTTGTTCCAGTAATAAACCAGAAAAACCAGCTTGTTAAGTAAAATTGTGTCCATAATGCTGTGAGTCAGGGGCTTGGCACCGCCTGAGAGCAGAGGTGGTGCAAACACCTGGCAGCGGTGCGGTGTGGGGGCCTCTGCTGGAAGCTGCCAAAAGCAACAGCAGGATACAAGCCTTGATGGGAGACTTTTTACCTCCTTTTTAGGAGAAAGCTCTAGCTATCCACTTTAGTGAACTATTAGGTTATACAAAAGAAAACTCACCTTTTTATCATTCTTTATACTCTAATCTTATTAGTGAATTATGTAATAGATCTAATTCATACTAAATATATTTATTTACATTTAATATCTAAAATAATTTTTTGGTAGTGATTTTGCTATATACAGGAGGAAGATTTTTTTTGCTTATTTGATCTTAGAAGAAATCTGTTGGCACTGCATCCTGATAGGACTCACAGAGGGTACAAAATATGGAGACATCACATCTTACACCATTAAACCACCGGAATCCAGGTCTTTAAGGGCTCAATTTTGTGTCTTTGTGAACTGCTGCTGTGAGCCACGCCCAGGAGAAGACAAGGGTCTAAAAACAGCATTAATAAAGATACTTTTCTTGGTTTTTTGTAATACTGTATGGTTGAACACTGTGAATCTACTGCATTTATTAACCAAGTAAATTTCAAAAGGAAGCAAAACCATGCTTAAGAGACAGTGTATAAATGATTTCAGTTAGTTGTAGCAACAAAACCACCTTGTTCACAGTCTCTGCAGGGGGAAATTAGCAAATACTAAGCATTTGATGAGATGACTTTCTATATTGAAATTCACTAAGACACTTAATAAAAAATTTCTCACATATATATGTGTGTGTGTATATATATATATATATATATTTATTTATTTTAAAGATAGTAAAATCCAACAAAACATAACAGAAGAAAGTCAATCAAAACAAAGCAGTAGAACTGGTACAGAACTTCAAAGAAAGATACTATGAAAACAATAGCTACTATAGTATATCTTGTTATTTTCAGAATAGTTGACCATTCCATCAGGTATAATAAAATCAAACCAAAAACAAAACACAATAAAAACAACAAAAACAGAATATGAAATAAAGCAAAAAAATAATTAATCAGAATAAAGCAAAACAATGAGAACCATATTGGGCCTCAAAGACAAGACAGAAGAGAGTCCTCCATATTTGCTACATTGCATACTGTCATCTTCCCAAGAGATGCACAGACTGCCGGCCCTAGGCCTGCAAAATCAACCAAACAACACAAGCATTTAGGTATGCTATGTCCCCCCAAGTCCTCATATAATTTTGATGGGGCTGAGTTATTGGTTTGTTATTGGTTTGTTGATTGACAATGTGAGCGCTGTGCCCGCCCAGGGGTGGAGCTGAGATACAGTGTAAGGGAAGGTGGGTCTTCCTCTTGCGCTTCCGCTTCCGCCTCTCTCTCTCTCGCCTCTCTCAGTCTCTCGCCAGCATGGCTTGCAGCTTGCGGCTTGCGGCTTGCAGCTTGCAGCCGCCATGAACAGCAGGCCCGCCATGCCATGCTATCTTGGAGCCAACTTATGGACTGAAACTCCCGAGAAACTGTAAGAATAAACCTTTCCTTCCCTAATTTTGGGCATCAGGTATTTTGTCTCAGCAACGAGCGAAAAGTAACTAAAACAGTTGCTTTATGTACCTTAGTTGCTGTCAACTTAGCTGGTCCTCAGAACCAGCAGGTTGCTTTCGGTAGGCCTACGGCGGGGGGTGGGGGGGCATTTTTCTCTTCCTGGAGTCCGTGTCGGTTGTGCAGGCCCCCAGAAGGCAGACTAGTTGTCTTCTGGTTGGAGCCTCTCTGACCCAACATGGTGGGTTCTCAAGAGGCACATCTTTCTCTTCCTGGAGTCCACGCTGGTCGTGCACCCACCAGGAAGCTATGTATATATATCTATATGTATATATACACACATACATACACACACATGAGAAAGAAGTGAAAGGATATGATGATGTCAGTATGTGAGGGCCAGGTGGTCACTGAGGGGTTAAGCGACTGAATGAACTGGCCAGTGTTTGTTGTCATCATGCTCTTAGTTCCATCTGTCACAGGTCACTGGATTAGTCTAAATATTCCACTTACATCCTAATCCTAGGCAGCATATCCAAGGTACTCAAGGATCTCAGATAAAAATGAAGACATCAAAGATCAGTCCTCAGTGGAGATGTACTAAAGAAAGATTCTGAAGGTAAAGATTTAAACGAAAGGCATTCCACACTCCTGAATATCAAGTTTAATAATAGAAAGATGTTTTTTCCAGTGCGTAGCTGAGTTCATGTTGCTCAAGGCAGTCCTTCAATTTGCTGCCCTCCAACATATTTGAATGTGTTAACCTATTTAAATAGAAAATTAAAATGACTTATATGAAAAAATATTTGTATTTCGACGTACTTGAATCTTCGCTGTAATGCTGCCTCAAAAAATGTACTGCTAGGGGCAGACCACCTCCTCTGTTCCTTTCCCCACCAGCTACCCCACTGCTTTTTCCCACAAATTAACTTAGAAATTTAATGAAGATATCAAAATAACCTTTTATGGGAACGCAACAAAATATTAACATTTATCTAGTTCTGGAAAAAATATTAGAAATTAGATTTGGGTGAAGTAAAGATTACTTCCACTACATAGTAAAACATGCCACAAACTGGGTGTGGTAGTGCACGCCTATAATCCCAGCACTTGAGAATCTGAGCCAGGAAGATCATTGCAAATTTGAGACCAGCCTGGGCTACAAAGTGAAATCAAGGCCAGCCTGAATTGCATAGACCCTGTCTCAAAAAGACAAACAAACAAACAAACAAACAAAACCCCACAAATTAAAATAGATAAGGGAAAAAGATACAAATTGGTCAATAAAAGAAAATCTAGAAATAGATCTATAGAATACAAATGGAAATTTAGTCTATGATAAAGGTAATATTTTAGATTAGCTGAGGAGACAGAGATTACCTAATAAAAGTGATATAATAACTGGCTGTTCTCATTATGCATTTCTAAATTGTACCAATAAACATATAAAAAATAACTGGCTGTTCAGAAAAGAATAAAGTGAGATCACAAATTCTACATCAGTCAGGGTTTTATGTGGGAAATAAACTCTAGATATTTCCAGCAGAAAGGGCTTTAATAGGATAGGTTAGACTATCAGACACTGGAGAGCCACGGCCATATCACCACCCATAACCCAGAGCACAGGAAGCT
The DNA here is from genome assembly GCA_004363535.1 of Dasyprocta punctata. NCBI lineage: Eukaryota > Metazoa > Chordata > Mammalia > Rodentia > Dasyproctidae > Dasyprocta > Dasyprocta punctata. The sequence continues at coordinate 39,074 of RJWM01012735.1, forward strand.
AGGGCTGCCACCCACGGCACTGCCTCGGACCCAGAGTGTGGCTGACAAGTTGCTAAGACTTGAAGTCCAGCTGCTGCAAACAACTCCTGTCTACACTGGCGCAGCACAGAAGATGGCCTCTGCCTCCTTCTTACTTTTCAAATCTTGACGAAATGCATATTACTGACAGTATCTAAACTGGTTAGAACTCTACATAGAGACTGTAAAACTTCACTCTCTGGTTTTTAATTCCCTGGAGTATGGGGTGGGGAGGCATGAATATTTGCCAAGTGCTAAAACACAATGTCTAACACACACCCTTATATTAACGTTCATTCCACATGGATGGAAGTTACTTGTAAAAAATGAATCTATCAAAATGTTTTACAAAAAACCACAGGTGGAGAGAACAATGGCTGCACCAGCAAACAAGCCCAGTCCGGGAACCAGTACCATGCATGGGCCACGGCCGGACTGGGAACAGCCAGACTCCAGCCCCTTCCAGCATATGGGCTGGCAAACAAGAAGTACCAATCCCCCGCCTCCCTCACCGTAAGTGACTAGCTTATCTGGAGAAACACAGGCTACGATGATGCATTGTTTTGTTTTTATTGTTTCTATTCTATCCTGTTGTGTTGATTTTTACTATGTCTGAAGTTATCTGCAACTATTTTGAAGACATCAAGAGACATTATGGTAACTACTGGTGATTTCATAATGTTTTGAAGTCCTGTATCTCTTACACTGGTTTGTTTTGATTAGTTTTATTCTGTTTTATCCTCTAAAAAAAAAAAAGAAACCATAGGTGAATTTAAAATTATAGTGAACAGAGGTATTTCTAAATACACTATGAAATTCTAAAGCCAAAAAGAAAAGTGATGTATATATCTAAATTTAAAAAGCTTGTCGGGCATGGTGGCACATGCCTGTAATCCCAGCACTCGGTAGGCTGAGGCAGGAAGACTGCTGGAGTTCAAGGTCAGCCTGGGCTATAAAGTGAGTTCAAGGCCAGCCTGGACTGCATAGTGAACCCTGCTTCAAAAAAAAAAAAATGCAGATACAAGGGTGTAGCTCAGTAGTACAGTGCTTATTTAGCATGAGCAAAGCCCTGGGTTCAATCCCCATCACCAATAAATAAGTATTTACAACGATATCTGTCAATATTTTAAACACAAATTCTATGACAAGCTATGTCACTACTAGGATTTATACTACAGAAATATTTGTGTAAGTCTGCAAAAGTATGGACCCATGCAATATAGAATTATTTATCAGAACAAAACTCTGAACATGAGTGACACATAAAATTATGGTCCACCAAATGACAGAACACTATGAGGAGGTCAAGTAAAAGGAGAGATTTGAAATGAAGATGCTACTTTTATATAACACAAACTCAACTGCAGATATAACCTTAAATTATCTAATTTTATACAAATTGATTATACTGTTTTTGAAAAAGTCGTTAGGAGTTCCCTTGGTGGGAATTATGGTGCCTTCTGTTTCTTTGTAACTCTGATTTAGAACTTTTAAACTTTCCCCTCCTACTCAGAAAAAAAACCAAACTTGGATACATTTTGTAACTACACTTTTATTTTCTCCAAGGATGTTCAAGATTTTTGGTTTTGTAATTTAAACATACATAATTTGAAAATTACATAAAACTATGTTCTTCAGAAGTATTTAGCAAGCTAGTGTATACTGTTAAATCACTCTATTATTGATTGAATTATAAACCTTAAAGAAATCCAGAATTTCAGTTGAAAGAAAAACTGTATTTATAGGAAATTCTATCGTACATAAAGATTTACAGTTTTTTATAAGCTCTTCATTTAAAATCATTGTTTCCCAAAAACTATACTTCAGCATGAGACAATTATCTAACAAGTAATTAGTATGTACACAAGTGGCTGTGAAAGATTACCCATAACTCCAATATATTCTGCTCAAAGGCAAAAATATTTTGTTTAGAAAGCATTTTAATATTTCTTATCATCTACAAAGCAGCAACAATATTTAAATTATTAAAAATGGCAAATTCAATAATACATAATCATAAACAGCTCCTTAAGAAATGTATTTGAAAAGCCATTATTGCATAAAATATTTACAGTTTAAATTACATAATAGCATAATTTTCTTGTTCTGTTTTAGTTGAACATATAATAAAACTAAAAAAAGCTACTCATCCTTAATAAAGGAAACTTTATCCTTGGGCTTATTCAGCATCTTTATATCATCCAACAGCTTTTTGGGTGTTAGAATATGTGTAGAACCTGTTAGAAAAAAAGATAACTTTTCAGAGCCCAGAAGCTAAACTGATTTTCCTAGGTTTAATATACTGTCAGGTCCTTCAAATTAGCAAAGTGCAGTAACCTGCCGCATTTTAGTAAGATCTCTATTGACATCTTCCTGAAATCTGCCCATACTACAAAATTTCACTCCTCTATCATTGAACATGCTCAGTAATCCTTCAGAAACACTGCCCATTCCTAGTGTTTTTTCTGTCTTGTGCTATATATTAGTATACTAAAAGCAAAACTGGGAATTTTTTTCTTTCCTCAGAATTGTCACAATGTCATTCAGTAACAGAGAACCTCTAGGCAATGCTGCTGATATTCAAACTGTACTTCCCTGGATGAGGAGAGTTTATCTATCAAAGGCATTGACTGACTCTTTTTTTAAGACAGGGTCTCACTACATAGATCAGGCTAGCCTTGAACTCACTATATAGCCCAGGCTGGCCTTGAACTCGTGGTGATCTTTCTGCATCAGCCTCTTGAGTGCTGGGATTACAGGTGTGCACCACCATGCCTGGCTAACTGACATTCTTAATACTCAGTTCTATACAGGTCTTGCCAGTGTCAGATCTGCCCACAAAATCAAAATCTTTCTGAAGTAGAAATGTATTGATGTGTCAAAAATTATTTAATGATCAGATTAAACAAAATCATAGGATAAAATATTTTAAGGAATAACCTCATTTCCCTCAAATCAGAACATTTAATAATAAAATTATAAAAAAGATCAAAATTATAAAAAAGTTTCAGCAAATCAGATAAAACACATTTTATGGATAAATAATTTTTTGCATTCAATAACTTGGTCTTAAATATGTAACACAAGATAAAATTTAAGTGTACATTTTTGTATTTAGAATTTGTTTTAAAAAACAGAAAACAGAAAAACAAAAGTCTTACCGATAATAACGTCACAGGATTTATATGCCTGAGAAATTTCATAAGCACAACGCATTTCAGAATATGTAATTCCTCCAATTACAAAAATAATCAGCTTTGATCCATTTTTTCGGTCTAGTTCTAGATAATTAGTTCTGGGTTTTTGGCGAGCACTAAAAAGTAAAGAGCAAAGAAGTCAAAACACTACCAAAGCCATACTGCTTGCAGACTTTTTTAAAGGCCTAATTCAATCAAACTCAACTTTTACGGCAGTTATATTGATAGTAAGGAAATGACCCAACCATGATATGACTAAAGCACCCAGAATAGGCAGGAGTGCTCCATTTCAATTTTCAATTTTAATAGATCACTCATAGACTAGCTCTGCATTTTTTTGACTTATAAAGTAGAGCTGATATTTTCACTTATTCCTCATGAATAACATACCTGAAAAATCTGGCGATTAAAAACAAGTTAGGAAGTGGCACTGAAACAATAAAATTTTGAAGTTATGAAGGGGAAAGGGGCAGGTACTGATTTGGAGTTGATGTGCTACTTGGATACCTCTTGTTGCAATTCAGAAAAGTATGATGACAGGAGGTGGGTGAGAGTTAGACCTGGGTTTCAATCCTTAGTTTGCTTCTTTCTGATTCAGCAGGCCTTTTGGCAAGTTACTTAACTTCTCTTTACACCTCAAAGGTTAGTACAATTTTTTTTTTTTTTTTTTGCGGTACCAGGGATTGAACTCACAGCCTCAGGCCTGCCAGACAGGCACTTAAGCCACTGAGTCAAACTCGCAGCCCTAGTTTTTTTGAGGCAGGGTTGCACTATGTAGCTCAGGCTGGCCTTGCGCTCGTGTTGTAGCCCAAGCTGGTCTCGAACTCACAATGCTCCTCCTACCTCAGCCTCCCGAGTGCTGGGATTAAAAGGCGTGCGCCACTACGCCCGGCGGATTAGCCATATAGAACACATTAAGTATGGAATCAGATACCTGGTAGTACTGAAATAAGAGCTAGTACTTGGACCACATCCTTCCCCAGATTGTTCTAGGTCTGCACTGTTCAACAATAGTAGCTACTAGCCACGTGAAGCTATTTAATTAAAAACTACATAAAATGTAAAATAAAAAATTTAGTTCTTTAGTCACACTAGCCTCATATCAAACACATAAAAGCCACTGTGGCTAGTGACTATCATGCTGGACAGTGCATACAGAGAATATTTTAATCCCTGCAGAAAGTTCTATGAGATAGTACAGCTCTAGAGCATAAGAATTACTTTTTTCTTCACTAGTAACTTTAATCCTTTATTTGAAAAGTACATTATTTCAAAATAGACATTTATGTACATTTATAAGTAAATATATTAATTTGCAAATTATAAATGTGTACTAGTATACAACAGAAAGTATACAATGATCATTTTATTACCCATTTGGAAGCTACTGTTCCATATGAGACTGAAGGCCCTACAATAAAGGTGCCACAGTAAACTTTTAATAATGTTCTCAGACTGGACTTTGGCAAGATCATTTTCATCCATCCATCAACTTAAAGAGTGATGAGGTTGTAAACAACAGGAAAAAAAATGAGTGAGTGGTTTTGAAAGATGAAGCATGAACAAAATACACTTTTGTTCCCACACAATAAAGCAAGGACATACAAAAATGCAACTTTGGTTTTAAAACTTTCAAAAGAGAAAAACAGAGTAAGAAAGGAAAAAAAAATCAGAGAAAACACTGCTGAAAACAGTTATGTAATTCAAGTATATTTGAAAAATAAATAGAAGTCGGGCGTGGTGGTGCACATCTTTAATCCTAGCACTCAGGAAGCTGAGGCAGGAGGATTGTTGTGAGTTTGAGACCAGTCTGGGTTATAAAGTGAGTTCAAGGCCAGCCTGAACTGCATAGTGAAACCCTGTCTCAAAAAATAGGGCCAGAGATTTAACTTAGTGGCGTAAGCGCCTGCCTGGCAGGCGCGAGGTTGTTTGATCCCCGGTACCAAAAAAAAAAAAAAAAAAAGAAAGAAAAATAAATAGAACTTCCAAAATGGGATGGTCACTGCAAAGAGAAATAAAAATAATTTAAACAGCAATCACAGTTTAAGAGAGAACTACAGAATCAAAAACTAAATCTGAAGAAAAATTTTCAGAATGAAGCATAAAAATAATAAATAAATAAACACGAGACATGAAGACAAAATAAATTTCTTTAAGAAAATCAAGCATACAGAAATGGCAATATTTGATGAAGTTTTAAAAGATGAATTCTCAAATTTAGGAATAAGCCACAAGGAAAGAAAAACAAATCCTTACATAGATGTGACATGTATCATTTAGAGACCATCAATGGTAAAAAGCATTGAAGAAAGGCAAATTATTCACAAAGGACATGGCTGACAGAAAACACACCCTCCCCGCAAAACCACCCCAAGTGCTGAAACAGCAGAATATTATCTAAAAGTGTTGAGTAAACAGAACTGTGTATATAGGAATTCATAGTTGGCTAAAGCTGTCACGGAAGAACAAGGACCAAATGAAGATCTTTTCAGAGAAACAAAACCATAATGACTACCAACAGTCCACACTGAAGTAACTAACTCCTATCGAAACAGTTCAGAAGGAAGCTACCGGCCCACAAAAAAAGGTATCAGGAGTGGTGAGCAATGTACCTGAATAACACACACACACAACTAAATAAAAAATAACAATAATGCTGATAATTAAATTTGGAAGTGAAAAAAAATAAGTGAAAAAAAAAAACCCGATAACATTTAAGGGTCATTTGGTTTGCTGCATATTAGCCTAAGGTTCTTATATTGTTCAGGAAGAAGACAGAGATACTAATCAGTCTCAAACTCTGTTGAATCAAATATGTGTAATAAAATTCTAAAGATAGTTGTTACATGAAAAAAAAAACACTATAGACTACACTACTTCCAAACCTGGAGAGAAGGGGGAAAAAAACTAAAGAAAAACTCCTCAGTCCAAGGAAAGCTCTAAACCCTCAATACATGTAAATGTACAGGAATGCTCAATGCGAGGTTTGATTTCAACATGTGGAAAACAGATGAACTGTGATACTCATATAATTATACATCAATTAGCAGTCAAAATTTATACATGTATGAATCTGGGATAAATTTCACATACATAATAGATGGGAAACAAGGCAAGTGTAGGAGGATACATATTATGACACCATTTACATGAAGTTTTAAAAACCTAACAGTCTTCGCTGGTTTTTTCGTTGCTAAAAAAATATACTGGACACCTAAAGTTAAAGGAGGAAAGGTTTATTCTGGCTTACAGTTTGCAGAGGTTTCAGTTCATAGTCAACTGGCTCCAAGGCAGGGTGGCATGGCAGAGGGGCATTGCAGAGGAGAAACAGTCCATAGCAAAACAGCAGGGAACGGGAGCCAGTAGTGAAGTAGTAAGCAGCAAGTGATGGCAAAACCCTTTTTCTGCCCCTTATGTTCTATCCAGGTTGCACGCCCTTTAGGGCAGTAGCATTCATCCCCAGAGTGGGCCTTCCCATTATCCACACGCAGACCTATGCCAAGCCAATCAGTGGACTAATTTAGTAGTCACACACCCTAGACCTAACCACCTTTGAAAAGCCCCATTTAATGAATCACTGAGACTCTGGGGGGCCATCTAGACGCAAGCCATAACAGTAACATAAAAGGGACTTGTGGTCATGGTGGAATAAGGTAAGTTAAGAGATTCCCTTCTAAGAAACAAGTACATTAACAGAATGAAATTCTGAGAAAATCAAAACAAGTATTAAAAACCCCAAACCAAAACATTTTAGACCAACTAAAAATTGACCATGGGCAGACAACAAACTGAGCATTTACTCTTGAATATCTTTTAATTTATTAGGTAAGAAAGGTATTGGTCAATATATGACCTTCTAGTCTGAGGCTGCAACTTACCTCTCCCCCCATCTCAACTGAGAAAACTATAGCTTTATTGACTCAAAGCTGGCACTGAAAAGTAGCCTGGAAAACCTGATTCAAGGTGGAGTGCTACTGGCAGGATTGCCAAGTCTTCATGTACTGCCAGTTAAAAATAGTGCACCTGGCTCAGAGCAGGACGACCCGGAGGTTTGGTAGCTTAATGGTATGGTTTAAATTTGAGATGTGCTACAAACAGGTCAGAAATGTAACAGGGAAATCTTGGAAGTGAGTAATTCAAAGAAGGCAAAGATAAATTTGCTAGTCATCGCTAGCAGACTGTTAACTACACGTGTGCAGGGAAAACCTCAGAATATCTAGGGAAAAAATGAGAAGACAGAAAAAATCCCAGGAGATTTAAGTGCTGGCTGTGTTGAAATACATTCCTTAACCCACTCAGATGATCTGTAGAGGATGAACACTGTACAAACTCAAAGTTTCTGTGTATAACCTCTGCCCAGACAACTGCTGACTTCTAAACTACTAGGCACCAAGGCAACTGCTAAAAGTTAATCTAAAAAATTAAAATTTAAAAAACAAAGACATTAATGGCTACATACAGAGAGAAAAAGATTCTGTAGTTTAAGTCCATACATATTACTACGAAAAAAAGCAACTCAGAGTTGTTCTAACACATTATCTAAAAGGTGTAATTTTCAATCAAAAGCATATATACAAAGAACAGGAAAGTGTGACTCACACTTTGTGGGAACAAAGTAGTTAATATAAACTGACTCTGGGTAGATCAGATTTTGAGATGAGCCTGTACTCTTAAGCACGATGACCATCACTTTTTTTTTTTAACCTGAGAAGTTAAAAGATATTCAAGAGTAAATGCTCAAAAGTCAGATCCTAGATCCAGATTTTGGATTTGGCAACTTCAAAGCAGTTATTACAAATAAGATAAAAAGTTATGAAAAAATATTCTAGTAATGAGAAATGCAATTTAGGGCTCAGTGGTAAAAAAGGTTGCTTAGTATAAGTGAGGCCTTGAGTTTGATACTGCACATCACTAATCAAAAAAAGAAAGAAAGAACTTAAAAAAGAAATAAATGGAAATTCTAAACATGAAAGGTACTACAGTTGAAATGAAAAAAATCACTAGATGAGCTCAAAAGCAGATGTGACACGTCAGAAAAATTAGTGAATCTGAAGATAAACAGATATTACAAACCCAAAGAACAGAGAAAAAAGATGAAAGAGAACAGAGCTTCAGTGACCCATGGAACAATCCCAAATCTTCCAACATATGTGATAGGAATTTCAGAAGAAAATACAGAAAGAACATGAAAAAATAATGTCACCAAATTTGATGAAAATTAATTTGCCAATCTAATAAACCCAACAAACTCCAGGTAGAATAAAAACAAAGAGAACAGCACCTAGATAGAACACAGATAAACTGCTGAAAGCCAAAGACCAAGAGAAAATCCTGCAAAACACAACTCAAGACTATTGCTTAAGATACAACTATAGGTAGAAAAAGCATAAAGGTGTAAAGGTTAATGATAAAAACCAAATTTAGGATAGGAAAGAAAGAGAATAGGGGCTGGGAATATAGTTCAGCGGTGCAGCACCCGCCTCACAAGTACAAAGTCCTGAGTTTGATTCCCGGTACCGGGGGAAAAAAAGGAAGAAAGAGAGAATAATAAAGTCAGAAACTGATATACAAGGAAGTTGGAACTGTATTTATAATTTATTTGCCAACCTGGGTTCTGAGTTAAGGGTGTGCACTATAATATTCTTTATATCTTTCTGAATGTTTCAAATATTTAATCACAAAAAAATACCAAAAGAGTTAATGCATCTGCTATATGAAGAAAAAAGAGAGGGAACTTTTTTAGTTTCATGAGATGTTTTTTATAATAAAGTACATTTTCATGCTGCTTATTAGAATTCATTTAAAACAAGTTAAAAAAATTACCTCTTATGTGACTATAACTTTTAAACAGAGTGCCCAGTAGGAGAAACTGTGTACCATTTTCAGTTCTTAGTCTGTAGTATTATAATGAAAATTTCACTGACTTTTATTTATAAGTTTTACCTTACAGCTCCAGAGCCATTCCACACTGCTGGACACTGGGAACAGTATGGCCATTCTTTTGAATCTAATCTATTATCAATGGCATCCTAGAGAAGAAAAGAATGAACATCATCAGGAAAATGTAAATTCAGGACTTTGTTATGTATCAAGGTCAAAACTTATACTTACTATAAATGCACATTAAAGATATATAAATATTTAATAAAATTAGCCCCCCCCCCCAAAAAATTAGCCCTTCCTTTGAAACCTAGAAATACTGCTTCAAAAATAATGCAATCATTTACTTATTATTATTACTATTTTTTTTTTTTCAACTGGGAATCAAACTCAGGACCTTGCACTTGCCAGATAGGCACCATGCTAATGAGCTATATCCCTGGCCCCTGGCACTAGGTACCATTTTTGTTTTTTCTTATTAAACCAATAATTACTGCAGACCTTTCTTCAGTTAGAGGGTCCTTGCTTTGGTATGAGGACCTTTGAGCTCTAGCGTGCTCATGTTTCTAATTACCATCTCAGTCCTGACATGCTGCCAAGGCTTTGCCCTTCAAAGCAGTGGCTCTAAAATACGCCTGGCCTAGGAATATTCAAGACAAGCCACTGAGATGCGGGAAGTTTTCTTTCATTTTAAAAATTCTTCCTTTTTTTCAATGTTACATTTTATGTTATACTTAAGTATATATATAGACATAAAACACACATCAGATTTATACTCATATTTTTAATGATCAGGCATGCAAGATCAAAAAAGTTGAGACCACTGATTTACAGCATAACAACACAGGTGGCATTAACAAGTGAGCACAAGGGGTGACACCGCACTCACACCTAAGCAGAAACTTAATGATTTTTACCTCCATAATATCTTTGATAAAAGGTGTCCATCGAGAAAGCTGAAAAGTTTCTTCTGCTGACCGATCCTTTCTTAATGGTTTGCCTTGTTGAGACTAATAGAAGAAAAAGTTAAAAATTATAATTTTACTCAGTAATATAATTTTTTATTATGCTTCCTACAGAAGATATTGAACTTACCAGCCAATAACAATAAGTAGCCAATTACAACAGGAAGCATAAAATATAAATTCATTAAAAAAAAGTATAAATTACTCACATATAGGTAAGATAACAAAATTTTTAATTGCTTAATAAAAAAAGGTGATATTAAGACTATCCACATGGATTTCCACATAGAAAAAACATAATTAATGCAAATCACCACACATGTACAATGTAAAATTTCTTACTTGGGGAACAATGGGAACACCAAGGTAACTCCAGTTTCGAATCATGTCACTTTCATTTTCTATCTTTACATTCTGGATCAACCTGTCCAAATTTTCTTCTGTGGTTCCTTAGATACGTAAAAATATGAACACACAATCACAGAATTGCTACTGCAATCAATTCTAGGTTTTATGTAGTATTTATAAATAAAGTTTTTAAGAGAGCAGACAGTTCAATCATAGCACCCCTTTAGTCTTCTCTCAATTTTATATTTTTTTAATATATACCTTAACTAAATTTGACTTAAGCCACTATACGTAAGTTTTCAAAGATTCTTTTAAGATCAGCTTTAAAGCAATAACTAAAAAGTAATTTTAGAACTGGGTACTTTAATGACTCATGAAAACCTCCATTACCGTTAATACTGAAGATATAAAGCAAAATTGCTCTTATTTTATCACAATTATCATGATTTTTGCTGAGTAGAACTGGAAGGAGAACTCGCATAGCATCTTTCACCTTCTGTCCTTCTGCATCAGTTCCAAGTGCCAGGTCCTTAATGGAAATAAAATAGTCAGTGGTCTAAAATCCAAATCAAGGTGTTTTTTTGGTACTGGGGATTAAACTCAACCTCACACTTGCCAGACAGGCACTTATGCTGCTGAGCTAAACCCGCCACCCCCAAGTTAAGATTTTAGTTAAAAATATCCCCCTTTTATGGGAAGGGGCACTTGATACTGAGCCCAGGGCTTTATAATGAGCTACACACCCCAGACTTCTTTATTTTGAAACAGGATCTTGCTAAGTCACTAAATTATCCATGCTTGAACTTATGATCCTCCTGCCTCAGCCTCCCAAAGTTCTAGGATTACATACACATGCCATGCCCGGCTCTTAAAACTACATATTATTAAATCATCAAATTTTAATGGAACACTGGTAACATTTCATAGAAAAATGTGGATATCACTTGTAAAACACTGAACAAAATGCAAAGGTCAAAAAATCAATCAGAGAAAAAAATCACTAATTCTAAACATATGCTAATCAATACGGTGGCCACCAGTCACAAATGGCTACTGCGCATCTGAAGTGTGGTCAATCTGAATAAAAATGTGCTATGGGTGCATAATACTAGATCTTGAATACTTGGTATGAAAAAAAGAATGCAAAATATCTCACCAGTCACGTTTATACTGATTACATGCTGAAATAATATTTTGGATGCATCAGGTTAAGTCAAACATATTATTAAAATTGTACTTTTTTCCTTTTAACTTTACAATGTGGCTATTAAAATACATTTTCTTCCTTTTTGAGATAGAGTCTTGCTATGTTGCACAGGCTGGCCTGGCATGATTAATCCTCTTGCCTCAGCATCCCCAGTAGCTAGAGGCATGTGCCACCTCACTTGGCTTTACTAGAACACTAAGTACATGTCACTTGCATCTAACACTTTCTGTTAGAGCAGGATGTTCTCATCAGTTGAGGCATTATATAAAAAGCTTAAAACAATTAAAATGTGCCTACATTCAATGTTGCACTTCCTGAATTAAATCCTGCCAACAATGTCAGCCCAAAATAAGGCTCTAAAAACTTAAAACACACCACTCAGCCAAAAATGCTAATCACAGTTGAGGAAGGACTGCTAATTAAGACATTACATAGCTGCTTGTTACTGCTGATGGGTGCTGTAGTTTGGATCTGGACTGCTCCAAAAAAGTCCATATGTTAAAGGCTTGACTCCCAGTGTGGTGCTATTGGGAGATGGTGAAAACTTTAAATGGGGCTTGTGGGAGGTCTTCAGGTCACTGGGGGCTGTGCCCTGATGCTGATGTAGAATCCATTCCCCCTTCCCCATTGTTTCTTTTGCTGTTCAACCACGGGGTACACAGTTTTGTTGCTTTTAGGCTTGTGGTGAGATAGTGTTATCAAGAAGTACTATCTCACCACAAGCCTAAAAGCAACAAGGCCAACCCCAAAATTATAAGCCTTATACATGTTTAGCATCTACAAGGTACTCGATCCCCAACACTGACAACAAAAACAAGCAAAAACAAAACCGTGACCCCTTTATAAGTTTATTATCTTAGGTGTTTGTAATCATAACAGAAAGCTAACACAACGGACTGTTATATATTATATACTGCCTTGGCAGGTCCCCTTTTATGAGTCTATAATTCTGTTAAAATCAATGACTGCAGTGAGCAAAATTGTGCATTTTAACTTAAAAAATTCATTTTGTAACCTTATTATCAATGTAGATATTTCTGACATTTTACATACTTGTTCAGTTTTGCAGAGCTTTTCTATATTAAGCTTGAACTTATTCATGCAATCTTCTGCTAAGTTAAGATGAACAACTTGCTGAAAAACAAAAGAAACTAATTATTTAAAGCATTTTAATTATTTTTTGTGCAACTGGTAATATTATATGTTTGAGAGAGGCCAAAAGAAAAGTATGGGCTTAGGTGAAAGAAAGTAGCATGTAAGCAAGGGAATCAGATCAAGAAAAGAAGTGAGAATTAACATGATAAGTGGTAATCAAAACAGACAGCAAAACAAAAACAGAAGTGTTCAGGCCAGGAATTTAGCTCAGTGGCACAGCCCTTCCTGACAAGTACGAGGTTGGGAGTTCGATCCCTGGTACCAAGAAACAAACAAACAAACAACAACAACAACAAAACAGCAGTGCTGAATTTGTATAGAAAGTAATGAAAAATAAGGCAAGAAAAAAATAGTGAAGTCTTGAAACGTTTTATTTGTTCTTGATTAGGATGCAATGTGGTAAAAATGTATAATGTTTATTATGATAGAGATTTGTAAAAAAAAGACTACAATAGTGAAAAAAATTTACCTCACCACACAGCTTAAATGCTATTAAATCTGTTAATATTATAACAATTTAAAGAAGCATGTAGAATGATAACTTTTGGTCGATCTAGTGTTGAATATTCCTATGAGGTTGGTAAAACAAAATTATTCTGTTTAGTTCTTCAAACAATGATCAAAAAGTTCAAGAATTTGAATAAATCTAGATTTGAATAAAACTAGATGATACATGCAGAAAAGTTACTGGAAGCTTAGATTTTTGGGATATTTCTCAGATATAAAGTTTAAGAGGACAACTAACAAGTACTCCATGAAATTTATTGCTAAGCCTAACTATAGGATTGGATAGACCGATAAACTAAAAATACATCACATTATATACAACGTTACTTACCTTAGTAATCTGTTTACGGAAATGGGGCATCTTTTTCATCAGTTGGGTAAGGGCACTAAGTGATATCTAGGAAAAATAAAAGATATGTTAAACAAACTTATGATTCTGTTATTCTATAATTCTGTTATAACCTTTCAATTTCAGAATTTTAAATATTATCACATCTAGTTAACTTCTTAACTTTTGGCAAATTTTTAAAAGAAAATACTAGGAGGTTTCTAATATCAGTCACAATAAAGTAACTGATATCAAAATTAATTCTCCCTCCATAAGCAAAACTAAAATTGGACAACAGCTGTCAGGCAATGGATAAAAAACAGCTCTGAGGGAAGGACACCTCTGAGGGAAAGAAAGCACAGAAGGTGATCCAATCCTAAAGAACAAAGTTGGAAGAGTTATGCTGCCAAAACTTCAAAACTAACACAAAAGTATACTAATTAAGATAGGTGTGGTAACTGGACATGGTGGTACTCAGGCCAGTGCAAGAGGATCAATGTGAGTTCGAGGCCAGCCTAGGCTACATGGTGAGTTCAAGGCTGGCCTGAACTATATAGTGAGACCTCATCTCAAAAAACAGTTTGGTACTGACACCAGAATCAACAAATTGCCAGGAAAAGAAATCCAGAAGTAGACTCACACATTTGTGGTCACCTGATTAATAACAAATACATTACCACCTCTCAGTGGTGAAAGGATGGTCTTTTCAATAAATACTTCTTGAGTAAATGGGTGTTTATATAAAAATAAAATAAATGTATATTCTTCATAATGTATGTCAAAATTTAAGTGAATTATAGACATAAATGTAAAAGCTAAAATGATCAAACTTCTAGAAGAAAACAGAAGAATATATTAATGATCTTAGGGTAAGCAAAGACTTCTTATAAAAAAATAACTGATATACTTTTGATATACTGGATATCATGAAAACCAAGAAATAAAGTTTAAAAACACAATAAGACAACACCTCACAAAATGAAAATTTTAATTAAAAATAAAAACTGAAAATATCATGTGCTGGTGAGAATAAAAAGCAACTAGAATACTTATATGTTGCTCACAGGAGTGAAAATCAGTTCAAACAATCTGTAAAACTTCTGGCATTACCTATAAAGATAAATGCAATCCTGCTTTGTAACCCAACAATTCTACTCCTAATATGCCTAGAAAAGAATGCATGTGTCTGTTAAAAACCATGAACAAAATATCCATAAAAAAGTGAAAAGATGAATAGGTTGTAGTACAGTCATGTACTGCATTAAACAATGTTTTAGTCAACAATGGATCACATATACTATGGTAGCCCCATAAGATCACACCATTTCACAATACTACAGCTGCAATAGTCTCTGTAAACACACTCTATATAATAACGTTACCATGACAAAATCACCTAATGACACACTTCTCAGAACATATCCTGCTGTTAGGTAACACAAGACAGTATAAACATAATGATATTACTACCACATGAAAACGAACCCCCCCCAAAAAAGCCTACTGAAATATGTGACATTGGCAAAACTAAAAAATTCCTATGTTGAGTGAAAGAGGCAAGCACATAACACAAGATTTGTTTTATGTGAAATTCAAGTACAAGCAAAAGCAATATATGATGATAGAAATCAGAACAGAGTTCATTTCTAGCAGGATGGCACTGACTGGGGAAGGATAAGAAACTTTTTGGAATGAGGGAAATATTCTGTATCTTGATTTGGTTGGTTGTCCCTTAAGTGCATAAATAAGCAAAAAGCTAATGAATGTACATTTAAGATTTGTATGCTTTACTTATATAAATTATACCTGATTATAAAAAATACCAACAACATATCGATAAAATGTGTTTTTAAAAGACTAAATGGTCTTTCTAAAACAAATGTTAATGAAGCAAGACTAAAAATGTTTCTAATTTTTGAAATGAGATAATGGGTACATGGGAGTTTATTTTCTTTACTGTGGTGAATGTCAAGAATGTTTCCAAAATGGAAAGTTAAATGTAATAAAAATTGGCAACAAAGTTTAAAATTCACCTTTACCATTATTTTGAAAATTAGATAAGACTCTTACCTTTCCTTCTGTTGCTTTCTTTGTTGACGAAATTTCCTTCATAAGCTTTGGAATTTCTCTGTCAAATTGTGAAAGAATTCTTTAAATATAATTCTTTTTAAAAACAATTTTAGATTCTTTTTTTTTTTTCTTTTTTTTGGTACTGGGGATTGAACTCATGACCTTGTACCTGACATGCTGCTGAGCTGTATTCCTGGCCCCCTTACAAAACTATTCTAAAGTTAAAAAATATAACACTTAATACTTTAAAAATATAGACCAAAAATTAAAAAGGTTTCACATACTCTAACACAACTGCAATATGCCGATGTCGGATTCTGACCCAGAGGTCATCATCTTCTTCAAGGATTGCCTCCTTTTCTTTTCCATCTGTTTTATACCTACGAGTAGACAGATGCATAAAACTTGCAGATTTTGTCCTCTAAAAGTGAAAGTAACATTTTTACACTCTATAATTCTGAAAAAGAAACTGAAAAAACAAAATAAAACAAAAAACCCAGCAATTCTGAAAAAGCAGTGATTCAAACTAACGTTTTATCAACGCTTTTTTTTTTTTTTTTTGCTATGTTGAGGGGAGACTGAATAGATCCCAAAGAATGAAGAAGCACTACAGGTCAGCTAGAAGTCTATTGTAATAAATCAGATGATAAATTACATTGACTTGGACTGGCTTGGATTCTGGCTATATTTTGAAAATACATCCATAAAGATTTACGAACGAATCCAATGCTTTTGGACTTGACTGGCAGTAAGATGTGAGAGAGTAGATGACTGAAATTTTGGGTCTGAATAAACTGTAAGACTGAAGTTGCTATTTACTAAGATGGAGAAGACTGTAATTGGAGCAGTTCAAAGGAAGATAT
>RJWM01012736.1:0-55391 GCA_004363535.1 Dasyprocta punctata
GTCTGTGTCTGCTCTAACATCTTTAAGCATGATGTTTATTTTGGTAATCTCTCTGGTTATTTGAGAGGTTATTTCTGATTTCATTTTTTCCAGAGCCTCATTTGATTGCTTTGTTACCACTTTGGACAGACCTGGTAGGGGGCTTTTGGATTACCCAACCTCATTGCCCCCTGAATTTGAATTTGGTGAACTGGGTGTCTGAAGTTGTGTCCTATTTAACTGTCTTGTCATTTGTTTTCTTTTTTAGTTTAATTCCTGGACTGATACCTGTTAGTTGCCTGTGGTGGGTTACTTTATTGGTGGTATTAAGGACATCCAGGTGATGATCTCTTCTCTGAGGTATCTTCCAGGTGTAGATGGTCCCTGGGCTCCGAGTCCTTTGGAAGATCCCACCTCCTAAGTTTGTTGGAGATGAGAAGCTATAGCTTGCCTAGCCCAGTCCCTGGTTCTTTGGCACCATGCTTCAGCACTCTCTGTGACCCCCAGTCATTCTCAGTCCTGGACCATCAAGGCCAACATCTATCCAGAACAATTGTGCTAATTCTGGCTGCAGCGGCACCCACAGCACCAAACAAAACAATAAACTGAGCCAACCCCTGATTTGTAACCCTCAATCATGCAAGCTGAATTTTTAACCATACAACAGAATGCAAAACAGTCTTATATAATACATAATATGGCAATTCCATCCAAGGGTCAGACCCAAAATGAATTTAAGAGAAGACAGAGAAGTGGGAAAAGAAAAAGAGACTGTTATTAGGTTGGAGGACAAAGATGGGTCCCACCAACTTAAGGAAACTGATAAAGAAGAAAGTGGTTGCTTACAGGATTGTCTCTGAATTCACTAGTAGACAGCCTCTGGAGACAGTGACCTAAATCGTGGCACTGTATCCCCACAAGCTCGACAATGGAGTAGTAGACAACCTTAGCAGGCCTGCCCTGAGAACAGACTCATTGGGTTGGCTGCAGTACAAGCAATTTCTACAGGTCTGTGCCCAGCTGGGAGCTGCTGAGGGAAGCCAGCAACAGTTTTAGCTCCAGGCTTACCTGCCCAACTCCAAAATGGCTCCCAGCCAATTGCTCTTTCCCACTGGAGGACCGAGTCCTCTGCACTCACCACCAGCCAGCACAGTCCTTCCCACCCGCAACTCTCCTCCACTGCCAAATCACTCCACAGAGGCCCCCAGGGTTACCAGCCACCAGCAACACTGTGACCATATGCCCCCAGTCTCCAACAGCTCCCCTCGAGCAGTGAGTCTCCTCTTTCAGAATGCTATAGTTTTCAGCATATAGGTCAGCATATATAGTTTCAGCATATAGCATTCTTTGTTAGGTTTATTCCTAATTATTTCTTTTTTTTTTTTTTTGGATGCTATTGTGAAAGGTGTTATTTTCATCATTTCTCTCTCAGTGACTTTGTTGTTCACGTGCAGGAATGCTATTGATTTTTGAGTGTTGACTTTGTATCCAGCTACAATACTGAATTTGTTTAACTCTAGTAGCCTTTAGATGGAGTTTTTAGGGTCTTCCATGTAGTATATCATGTCATCTGCAAATAGTGATAATTTAACTTCTTCCTTTCCTATTCTTATTCCATTTATTTCTCCCTCTTCTCTGATTTCTCTGGCTAATGTTTCCAGAACTATATTGAAGAGGAGTAATAACAGTGGATATCCTTGTCTTGTTCCTGATTTTAGAGTGAAAACTTTCAGTTTTTGTCCATTTAGTATAATGTTGGCTGTTGCTGGGAGTTTGGCTCAGTGGTTTAAATGCCTGCCTGGCAGGCACAAGGTTGTGAGTTCAAACCCCGGTGCCACCAAAAAAAAAAAAAATGTTGGCTGTTGGTTTATCATAGATGGCTTTTATCAGATTGAGGTAGATACCCTCTATTCCAAGTTTCTTTAAGATTTTTATCATGAACAAGTGTTGGACTTTATCAAAGGTTTTTTCTGCATATATTGAGATAATCATGCGATTTTTGTCTTTGGCTCTGTTGATGTGGTGTATTACATTTATTGATTTGTATATGTTAAACCATCCCTGCATTCCTGGGATAAATTCCACTTGGTCATGATGTATAATCTTCTTGCTGATTTGCTGCATTCTATTGCCAATATTTTATTGAGAATCCTTGCATTGATGTTCATTATGGAAATTGGCCTATAGTTCTCCTTTTTGGTTGAGTCTTTCTCTGGTTTTGGTATCAGAGTAATACTTGCCTGCAGGAATGAGTGAAGGAGGATTGCTCCCATTTTAGTTTCATTGAAGAGTTTGAGAAGTATTGGCATTAAATATTCTCCAAATTTCTTGTAGAATTCAGATGTGAATTCATCTGGACCTGGGCTCTTCCTTGTTGGTAAATTTTTAATCATGTTTTCAATTTCAGTAGCTGCTATTGGGTTATTCAAAATTGTTATATCTTCTTGATTCAACTTTTGTAATTCATATGTTTCCAGGAATTTGCCCATTTTCTCTGTGTTTTCCACCCTATGTGAGTAAAGATTTTCAATGTAAGTATTCATGATTTTCTGAATTTCTATGGGATCTGTAGTAATTTCTCCCTTTTCATTTCTTATTGTATGAATTTGAGCTTTTTCTTTCTTTCTCTTAATAAGGTTGGCTAGAGGTTTATCAATTTTGTTTATTCTCTCAAAGAAGTTCTTTGATTCATTAATTCTTTGTATTGTTTTCTTAGTCTCAGTTGCATTAATTTCTGCTCTGATCTTTATAATTTCCTCTCTTCTATGAGTTTTGAGTTTGACTTGCTCTTTTTTTCCTAGAAGCTTGAGTTATACCATTAGGTTGTTTATTTGTGCTTATTTGTTTTCTTGATGTGACAGTTTATTGCTATATATTTCCCTCTTAGGACAGCTTTCATTGCATCCCACAAGTTTTAGTATGCTGTATCTGCATTTTCATTGAATTTTAGGTATTGTTTAATTTCTTCTTTAGTTTCATCTGTAACCCATTGGTTGTTCAAAAGGTTGTTATCTAATTGTCATGTGTTCGTGTAGGTTTTGCAGTTTCTTTTGCCATTAAATTCCAATTTCAGTGCACTATGATCAGATAATATGCATGGGATAATTTCAATCTCTTTGCACTTACTTAAGCATGTTCTGTGGGCTAATGTATTATCTATTTTAGAGAACATCCCATGTACAGCTGGGAAAAATGTGCACTCTGATGTTGGGTGGAACACTCTGTAGACATCTACTAAGTCCACTTGTTCACAGGTTTGATTCAGTTATGTTATTTCTTTGCCAACTTCTTGTTTAGTTGAACTATCTCTGTGACAATGGGGTATGAAGTTCCCCTGTTACAATTGTGTTACTGAGTATTTGGTTTTTCATGTCTATTAATATTTGTCTTATATAGTTGGGTGCTCCTGTATTTGGTGCATATATATTTATGATTGTTAGCTCTTCATCTTGAATTTTTCCCCTAACAAGTGTGTAGTGACCTTCTTTACCTCTTTTGATCATTTTTGGTTTGAAGGTTACACCGTCTGCAAACAAAATAGCTACCCTTGCTTTTTCCTGGTTCCTGTCACATAGAATATTGTTTTCCATCTTTTGATTTTTAGTCTATGAGCTTCCCTTTGAGTCAGATGTGTTTCCTGTATACGGCATACTGTTGGAGCCTGTTTTTTGTTCCATTTTGTCAACTAATCCCATGACTGAGAAGAGTACTAAAATTCCTGCAAAGGCAAGCATGTGTATTTCTTTTTGAAGAAAAAAGCACATAATATCCTTTAGTCAGGAAGAGGTTAGTGATTAAAATGAAGCAAGGAGATTAGCTTTTAAAGTATTGTGTTCTACTGCTGCTTTGTAACAATTTACCAAACGGTTTAAAACCACACGAACTTACTATCTTACAGATTCATATGTCACAAGTCTGACACAAGTCTTGCCAAACTAAACTCAAGGTGTAACAGGACTACATTCCTTTCGAGGCTTGAGAAGATATCTGTTACCTGGCTTTCCCAGTTTCTAGACTTGGGCCATGTTCCTTGACTCAGGCTCTTTCTCTCCAACTTCAAGATCAACACTAGCAGGCTGAGCTCCGATCTGACTTATCTGACCCTTTCTTCTGTTTCTTTGTTCCAGTTCTAAGGGCCCTATGATTACAGGGACCACTTGAAAATTCCAGCTGCTGTCCCTCATTTAAGGTCAACTGATTAGTAGCCTTAAATACACCTACAAGTTTAATTTGTTGTTTGTTTGCCATGTAAAGTGAAATAGTCACAAATTTTCAGGTCAAATATTCTGCTTTCAGAATAACTAACATCATATCATGCCTATACTTTCAATGTGTAAAAATCTTGATACATTATTTGTTGTTTTCACTTTTTAGTTTTTATTCATATACTTTTATAGTATATGATTCCATTCCTTCTGGGGAGTTGGTACATGTAAATAATTCTTAATTCATTTTTCCATACCTTTCCCCTTACCTTTCTCCCTCCTCCCTCTATCTCTTAGTCCTTTTTCCCTTTGCAAAAAATCTATCTCCCTATTTCTTGCTATCTGTCTTTTATTTTGCTCCTATTTATATTTTGGGTTTTTCATTTAAAAGAAACCATTGAATAGTTAAACTTGTGTGTTCAATTTATTATGGTCTCAAAGTGCATCCATTTTCCCACAAATAATTCAAGCTTAGCCTTTTATGGCAGAGTAGTACTCCATTGTATATAAATGCCACATTTTTTCCCATCCATTCACAATAGTTAAATCTTAGAAGCAGCCAACAGGCATTTTAAATAAAATAAAATGTCAACTAAAAGGTTTCTTTTATTCTTATTATCATTCATTTATTTATAACTCAATTTATACAATGGGGAATAATATAACATAGTTGCACTTGATGATGAAGTATTTCATTTAGTGACTCATCAAGTATTTGCCAAGTGTGATCTACTAAGTAAATCTGATTGTAGGTACTGAGGATACAGCAGAAAAAAATGAAAATATAAATGTTCACCACTGTGTGTATTAACGAATGGGAGAGAAGAACAGTAACACATATATAAGTAACATACATAATGTATTAAATACATTTTGAAAGGTATAAAGAAAGCATTGTGTGTGTACGTGGACAACTGGGTCAAAAAATAAGCGAGAGAATCCATTGGTCTTTTAGGGTAGGGAACAGAGAGCCCCGCCCCGAAGGAAATCTAGCCTGTAGAGAATGGTATTGATCTTACTTTGCTTAATGTGTCATCTGCATAAAAACATGCTAAGTTGGGTACCTCATCAGTAAAGTGAAGGTGAATGAAAAGATTTTATTCTAAGAGATGTGATACATCATACAGCAGAAACCAGCATCAGTAGAGTTAAGAGTGACGCAGTGCCTAACTCAAAGTACAGTTACTGCCAGCAATCAGTAGCACTTGCAAGTGTTACTCTTCTAAAATGAGATGAACAGTAGTTCTAAAAAGCATACCCTAGGCCTACTCACCCAAATTCCATCTTCCATACTAGATCATTTTTCCTCTTACAAAGTGAAAAGCTTCCACTGGGCATTGAATATGGCCTCTTAGTCTTGCTTTCCCTTTAATAATAGATCATTGGAAAGGTAACATTGTAGTACGAAACTTAACCATGAGGGATAACCATGGTGCAAGATAGTTTGTGTTAAGCAACTAGAAAAAAAAAATGAAAAAGATACCATATATTGCTGTAAGAAAGATTTTGAAAAAAGCAGATTTGGGTAGAATTTCACAAGCTCACATTGGCTTTGAGTTTCTTAGCTTCCAGAGAAAATAAAGAGACAAACAAAAATTTTCAGGGAAATGAAATGTTTTTGTTCAAAGGAGTACAATTTTTTCTGGTCATTTTTTCTTAAGCCAATATCTAGTTCTAGAACCCTCTCTGACACTTTCAAAGAGTTAGAAAAAAAATTAGATATGCTTGACTTGGCTCAGCCAAGTATATCTAATTTATTTTTTCTAAAAAGAGAACATAATACTATATGAGATTTAAAGGCAAAATATTATTCAGTAACATGCAGTGATGGCCTAGATCCTTTAGGGCAAAGGGAAAAGGTGAGAGGTTTCAGGGAATCAAATTTTTAGCATAACAAATAGTATGATATGCAATGATAGTAAAAAAATTATATGATGAAAAGTTAATATTTCATTTTTATTTTTAAATTTTATTTTATTTTATTTTATTTTATTTTATTTATTTATTTTGTGTGTGTGTGTGGCACTGGGGCTCGAACTCACAACTTCACACCTGCCAGGCAGGCACTTAAGCCACTGAGCCAAACTCTTGACCCTCAAGTTCATATTTTTAAAGTGAGAAATAGATGATGAGATAAAATTAAAAGTACAAGGTTAATTGAGATAGGAAATTATTATGAAAGATGAAAGGAAGGTGACATAGGATTAGATAGAAGAAATCTTTGGACCACAATGTAGATCTGACACTTGTAAAAAGAATGGAAAGAGAAAACAGTACTGAGCAGGAAGAGAAACCATTGTGATACAAATCTGAACAAGCCTTGATAAGCCTAGTTGGAGACAATAAGTATTGCCAATTAAGGAAGTCCTGCATTGAGCTGTATAAGCCTAAACCTATTACTACATGGTCAGTTATTGGCTGAAGTATGACAAGGAAAATCTTGGTTCCATCAGAAAAGCTGAGAGTATAGTTAATTAGATTCCTTGTGGATAGATAGCATGTTCTTTCTTGAAAGGTGATTGAAATGTTCCATGACTGGTAGAAACTGTGCATATAATACATTGCCAACATTTTAAACTTCTTTCCTATAGCACTTTCAACTCATAAATCTTTGGAAAGAAGTTACTATCTCCTAGCAAAAACATTTAGTCAACAAATCCAAAGCAAATCACAGTAATTTGCAGTCACAGTGTAGTTCCATAGCTTGTTTGTCACATCCTGAGTCCTTGGTTATTGTCTTAGTTCCTTTTCACTCTTTGCTGAGACAGAATACCTGATGCCTAAAATTAAGGAAGGAAAGGTTTATTTCTTACAGTTCTTGGAGGTTTCAGTCCATACTCAGTTGGTTCCAAGGCAGTGTGGCATGGTGGGGCAGCTGTTCATGGTGGCTACCATAAGGCAAGGCAAACTGCTGAGAAAGTAAAGATACGTGTTCCTCCTGCCCTTACACTGTATGTCAGCTCCAACCCTGGATGGGTGCAACACTCACATCACTAATCCCATTGCCAGATCACAAACCAATCATGAACACCAGACAGCACTGTCCATGCCACAATTACATGAGACCTTGGAGGGGACACAGGATCAAACCCATACATTCCATCCCTGACTCCTCAAGGACTCTTGTGTATCTTTTATACAAAAGACATTTAGTCCATCTCCAAGAGTTGCAAAGTCCTAACAGTTGCAGCGTTGCTGAGAAGTCCAAGTGCCAAATATCCTCCAAGATCTATGACAAACTCTTTTTTATAACCCCCTGTACAAATGAAAATGAGGTTAAACACTTCCAACATATAAAGGCACAAGATAAACATTAACATTTCAAATGTTACAAACAGGGGAATACAAAGCATTGGAACCAAAATAAGTCCAAAATCCAGCAGGGCAAACATTAAGTCCTGGAGTTCTATGCTCAGCATCTGAAGCAGTCTAGTTGCAAGCTCCAAAAGGCTCGAGTGATTCCACCCCTGTGGCACTTCCAAGGGTTTTAACCTCCATTGCTTCTCTCTTAAGCCCACTCTGCTGGATTTTTGTAGCTTTTCTTGGATGATCCCCATTCCTGGCTTTTTCAAACTTCTGGGTTTTCCATTGCACCGTTGGCTTCACCCTTACATCTTTACATATTGTCCTCTGCAGGAGGGGTGGAAACTGCATATTTTCCTTGCACTTAAAACCAGTGCCAAGTGGATGCTGCCAAGGTCTGCTGCCACCTGGAGCAATAGCCAGGCTTTCCTCTCTGTTGCCTGTAGGGGACAAGTGCATGGATCACTGAGCTTTCTGAACCTGACTGTAAGGAAAGTTTTCTCTATACCACCACCATTCTGGAATCTGGTGTGGCTGCCGCTATTTTGGAACCTCCTGTGGCCTCCATTGCAACTCTGGAACATGGTGCCCTGTGGCTTTTTCCTCTAAACAAACTCTTTCACCTTTGCCAGCTTGTGGCTGCAAAAGGTGGAGACTTGCTGCTACTCAAGATGGCCCCAGGTCATCATTTTTATTCCTTTGTTCCTTCTTTGCAACTGAGGGCTCAGCTCTATCTTTATAGTCCACAGCTTTCTGGCCAAACTCACAACATTTTAAATCACCATGCCAGGCTCTTTGCTCTTGATTTGCAATACAAATCTGGCTAAAAGCCTCAACAATATCCAGGCCAATGCTTGAACATTCGATTGCCTTGAGAGTTCTTTTGTCAGATTAATCAGTCCATTGCCCTTAATCTCAGTCTCAGGCAAAGTCTCTGGGCACACGCAGAATGCAGACAAACTTTCTGCCAAGCCACAACACACATCATGTGGAGTCCAACAACCAATGCAGTCCTTCTTCCCAGCAGAAACCTCCCAAGCCTGGTCTTTACTGGCAGGCTTTTTATCAACTTCTGGTCTTCTGAGTTCTGACCAGAATCTCCCATACAGAACAGCCTAAGCTGTTCCAGCTCTATGCATTTAGGCAACATCGCCAAACCTTTCCAAATTCTTCCCATGTGCCATTTGCAGAGGCTCTTGAACCACATGGTCAGGTTTAGTCACAGCAACGACCCCACTCTTGGTACCAAATTCTGTCTTAGTTACTTCTCACTCATTGCTGAGACACAATACCTGATGCCCAAAATGATGGAAGGAAAGGTTTATTTCTTACAGTTTTCCAGGGGTTTCAGTCCATACTCAGTTCCAGGGCAGTGTGGCATGGCAGGGCAGTCATTCATGGTGGTTGCCAAACAGCAAGGCGAGATGGCGAGAGAGAGAGTGAAGACACACATTCCTCCTGCCCTTACACTACATGTCAGCTCCACCCCAAGTGGGTGCAACACTCACATCACAAATCCCAGCACCAGACAACAAATCATTCATGAGTGCCAGACTCAGCCTTCTCCATGCCACAATTACATGAGACCTTGGGGGAACACAGGATCAAACCCATACAGTTATTCATGAAGTTTTTTTGTTTTGGTTTTTGTTTTTTTATCTTTTTGAGACAGGGTTTCACTATGAAGTTTAGGCTGTCCTTGAATTCACCTTGCAGCCCAGAATGGCTTAGAACTTGCAGTGATCCTCTTGGCTCTGCCTCTAAAGTGCTAGGCTTGTGCCATCATGCCTGGCCTGCATGAGGTTTTCTTATAGAGAGGGTTTTCTATTTTACAGTTATTTAAATTTCAGTGGTACAAGCTGATAGGGAAAGGCTAGACATAATGCCAGACAGAGCCAATAAAAAATCTTCCATTTAAAAGTTATTAAAAATTTTCTATCTCTATTCCACAAGCATTCAGTTTGCTTAGAGAATGTTGTACACTTACAAAAAAAGTCAGTAATCAGATCTGATTATGTTATCCTTTCAATTAGTTTTAAGTGCTTCTAGAGTGCCTTTTACCTTTTATCTTACTAAATCTCACTAAATAGGCTTTTATTTTATTTTTAAAAAATATTTATTTATTTATCTATTTATTTTAACACAAAGTCTCACTAGGCAGTTCAAGCTGGCTTTGAACTCACTAAATTAGCCCAGGTTGGCCTCTAACTCATAGCATTCTTCCCATCCCAGCTTCCTGAGAGCTGGGATTACAGGCATGCGCCACCACGCCCAGCTAAAAAGGCTTTTAGAATAAACTGACTTCTCAAGAAATATGAATTTTGATAATATTCAAAGATTATATTTTATAGTTAGTTATGAAAATGTGCCTAGTTTGTTGGATCAGTTTATACCATTATACACACACACACATATATGTATCAAGTGTTTTAATTTCTTTCACAGATATGTTATCTATGAGATTGACTCCTCAACTGGATAGCAAATCTTTAACAGTAATTATTGATTCCAAGTTTAAATGGCCTTATATAGTTGTCCTCAAAAATCATATCTTTTTAAATAAGTCTGTACCCTTTCATGTTAAATGGTACTTAAAGTTTTATTAAACTGACCTGTATACTCATGTTTATAGCAGCACAATTCATAATAGCTAAATCTTGGAGGCAACCTGTATGTCCATCAACAGATGAATGGATAAAAACTGTGGTATTTACACACAATGAAGTAGTACTTTTCCATAAAAAAGATAAACCCTAGTCATTTGTAGAAAAATGGATGCACCTTGAGATCATAATGTTAAGTGAAATGAATCAGACACACTAGCTTAAATATTACATAGATTTTCTTATAGGAGAAACCTCAAATATAAATAAAGAGCAAAATAAAAGATAGACAATAAGAAACAGGGAGATTGATATTTTGTAAAAAGGATAAAGACCCAGAGATGGGGGAAAGGGGATGAAAAAAGAATTATAATGTGTGACATTGTTACATATCAACTTCCCAGGAGGAAAGTGATCGTTATGTACCAAAAGTATATAGTAATAAAAAAAATGAAATTGAGAAAAATGTACTTAACGTCACAACACACTTTATTCTTTAAGGCATAGTAAGTCATCTATATTTCAGTCTCATCAAATTCATAAGAAAGCTTCGCTTTTTTAAGAATTCCAGTATTGATTTTCTTCCAAAACGAATAATCTTGGACTTACTGATATTTTGTCTTATGATAACAATAAAACAAAAGTTATTTTGACCCAGACAGAAGACAAGTAAGATAATGCCTAGTACTCAGTGACTTTTATAGGTTAAGCACACAATCTGAAAACCTTTCATTTTTTGCAATATGTAAGCAGTTATATTTTAGTAAGAATTATTTTTTCATTCAGAAAAAATCAGAATATCATTTGATTCTTAAAATTATTTAGGCCATATGCATTTTGGAATTTATGTTTTAATTGATACCAGTTAAATTTATTAAATATGTTGTTAGAAAAATGTATATGTTTTTAAATAGAAAAATGATGAATGTTATATACTCTGGTTTTTTAATTGCATTTTTTTTCTTTTTGAGTAGGAGTAAAGGAACAACTTTTGCACACCACGTTTGGCAAGATCTTAGACTAGATCTTTATGCAATTTCACAGATATCACAATACTAAAACATAAAAAGAGGAGATAACTCCAAATTAAAAATTTGTTATTTAGAATATTATTTTCATTCAAGTATTTACTGAACAATGCTCTACATGAATGAAATCAAGATTCTATACTGAACAAAACCAAGGAGGTGGGTTTACATAAGCATGTACTGTAGTAATTTCGTGAGGGGCAGAGCCAAAAGAAAACAGCAAGAAAATGAAAACAAACAACCCATTATTATGAAGTAAAGTAAAACAAGGTTAATAGTGGATAAAGAATCATAGATAAATGGAAACATTGCCTGGAAATTACCCTTCCTGATTCCAACTCATACAAAATAAATCAGTGAAGGAAGAAAAGTGTAGCATTTGATTTTTCCTCAAATCCTCTGTGTGTGTGTGTGTGTGTGTGTGTGTGTTGTTTTTTCTAGATAATGATAAAACAAAACTTCTTCTTAATTTTTTCTAAGAATAATAATTGGATTAAGAAAGGAAAAAGGGCAATTAAGGCGTAGAAATTTTGTCAGTAATAGTGTTCTGTTGTAATGCAGAGTTGCAAACATGAACTTTGGGAGATCGAGGCAAAAGGAGAGTGAGGTTGACCCCAACCTGTGTAATTTAACAATCTAGAGAGACCCTGTCTCAAAATAAAGAATAAAAAAAAAGGCTGGGGATGCAGCTTGTTGTGGAATGAAAACTGATGGTCAGCTAAAAACACAAGCTGAACTGAATCAGTGTGGTGCTGAGCGTAGATGCCCCACCTGAGGACTGTTGCCACCATAAAAATGAGACCTGGAGAGGAATAGTAGGGTCCTCCTAAGTATTGCTGTTATTTGGTGTTGTTAGTTCTCCTGTTGCTGTGGGTTCTCCTGGAGGAATTTGCTGAGCTTTTTCCTGACATGAACTTGGCTGTTAGCAGTGGAGTTTGGGACCTTGTTACTGAGAATGGCTGTGGTTCACTTTGGGAGAGCTCTAGTCCTTACTTTGAGCATTGCTTTCTAGAGGGGAAGATGGTGTGCTGTTCAAGCTACAGGAGACACTTGTCACTCTGGCTTCCTGACACTAACTCAGCTGTTATCACTGGTGGAGCTCAGACCTCAGTGTCGCTGAGGATGGCTGTGGTACTTTTCAGGGGACATCTGGTTCTTACTTTGACCATCATTTCTGGGCTCAGAACCCTCAGCCTGATGGCACAGATCCTTCATCCCACTAGCACAGACTTTCTAGCTTCCACCACTGACCTTTGGGCCCTCCCAGAATAGGCCCGTGAAACAGATTTGCATGAGTCATTATTGTGGGCTTTAGGCCTCCAGCTGGACTCAAGGCGGGGCATTTTCATGGGTTCCAGGTCTTCAGCTGAACTCATGCAGGACATTGCTCTGGGATCCAGGCACTCACCTGGATTCTCTAGGTCTTTAGTGTGTGGACAAATTTCCTGCACTTTCTTTGTATTTGACTCCTTGGGTGACCATTATAATAGTACTGTAAATTATGTGTCCTATATTGTCTTGTTCTCCTTGTAATCCCCTGATTACATCATAGCCCAGTGTGAAGCCCTTGTATTCAATCCCCAGTATCATAAAATAAAATATTTAATATTGAAATATTTTATGGATTTAAATTTTCACAAACCATTGATATCATTATTTACTGAAATGAAAACAATTTAAGTATTGAATTTCTATCAAATTTAAATAGGAAGATTAAAACCAATGGAGTGAATGTTTTAACATGTTTACCTTTTTTTCATGTAGAAAACAATATTTTAAATTATTTTTCATGCTTTTATATGTACAACTAAATTCACATATTAGTTATACATTTGCCTATATTTTTGCAAGCTTACCATAGCCATGTGACCAGCACCCACTTATCAAGATAAATACCATCCTGATTTCTAACAGCTAATAAGTTGTACTTCTTTCCTTTGTTCCTGTGTAAATGATGTCATTCTGTTTTTGGTATGAGGTATATTGTAGAGTCTGTATTCTGTGGCCTTCGTATTTGTGAGATGATGCATGTTTTGCATATAGTTGTAAATTGTTCATTCCCCTTACTATATTATAAGGGGAGTGATCATAGCACATTTATTTTTTCCATATTGGAATAATTGATGGATGGTTTGATAGTTTTAGTTTGAGGTATTTTAAATAATGCTGCCATGGGGCATTTGCTGACTGGAGTTAGAGAGAACAATGGCCACAACAGCAAAAAAGGCCCAGTCTGGGAGCCAGTGCCATCCGTGGGCCACAGCCAGACAGGGAATAGCCAGACCTCAGCCCCTTGTGGCTCGTAGGCTGGCAAACAAGAAGTACCATCCCCACCTCCCAAGCCACCAGCTTATCCAGAGAAACACAGGCTGTGATGATAGCTATCAAGTGCTTTGGTGTTTCACTAATTTTGCAGGTCAAGGGCCAGTGGTTCTGAGGATATTGCTACCCAATGTGTCATCTAGGGAGGGTGTCCTTCTGAGGGTTGCAGCCATTGTTGATTCCCTATGGTCTTGTTCTGAGGTCCTCCATGGTATCCATTGTTTTGTTGAGTTGGGTTTTATTCTCTTTTGTTTTGTTTGATTATGTTAAATCCCATGGCAGGAGAAGCTATTTTAAGGATAGCAAGATATATTATGGTAGCAATTTTAGATTTACTATTGGCTTGTTTTGAAGTCCTTTATCACAGTCATTGTTTCATTTTTATTGTTTCTATTCTGTTCTGTTTGATGTTTACTATGTCCAAAGTTATCTGCAGCTAGTTTGAAGACATCATAAAGCATTATGGTAGCTACTGTTGATTTTATAATGTTTTGAAGCTCTGCATCTCTTACACTGGTTTGTTTTGATTGGTTTTATTCTGTTATGTACTCTTTAAAATAAAATAAATAAGTAAAAATAATGCTGCCATGAACAATCTATTCAACTTTGGGTGAACATAGATTTCTTTTGACCATGTATTTTTCTGAGCATTTATTCTTTTGGGCATTCACATGGAAATGGAGATGACTGATCACATATTCTGCAATCGTCAGCTTTTGTTCATGTTAATAGAATGTTATCTAAAGATATTTAAGCAATTTATACTACTGTGTTATACGAATTCACATTGCTTAATTGCTTCATTGCTTCACTAAGAATACCATGTTTCTGTTTGACTTTGCTATATTTTGTTTTCAGACTGACAATGCCTCTGAGTATGTAGTGGTATTCTATTGTGGTCTAAATTTATATTTACTCAGTGACTAATAAAGTTAAGCCTCACTTCAAATCTGTACTGGCCATTTGACTATCACATTTTTTAAAATTTTGTTAACATATATGAACACTTTTTTACTAGGTCATTTCTTGGTGATTTTTATGAACCATTAATGTAGTCTGACGGTGAGTCATGTATTAAGAAGACATATTACAACTATTGCCTTTTCAGAGTCCTAGTAATATCTTATTTAGATCACTCACAAAATGCATGAACATAAAAATAAACATTGTTAAAATTAATTAAAATTTTAAAATCTCTTTAAAAACCCTGTTAAGATGACTAGAAAATAAGCAACAGATTGATATAAGAGAAAATATCTTTGAACATATTGGAAAGGTAAAATAGCAGTCTAGAATAATAACTCTTACATAATCACTTAATAAGAAAATAACAAAACACAATGTAGCAGTTATATACAGACACTTCATAAAACATGTTACAATGGCATGTAACCACCTAACAAGATGGTCAACATTATTACTTTCAGAGAAATGAAAAGACCACATTGAGATACAAACACACCCCTGTGTGATTGGCTAAAACTTGGTAGAATGATATTAACAAGTGGAGACAAAGATGCAGAGCAACTAAAATTTTCATGTATCATTAATATGGATATAAAGCGTACAGGCACTTGGAGAAAACAGATTTGGAGTTTCTTAGAAAATTAAACATGGTTACTACAAGAGTCACCAGTGGTGCTTCTTGTTTACCCAAAGAAGTGGATACACATGCCAAAAAATGGGAACAACCAAATTCTTCTTTTCTTCTTTTAGAAAGTTTCAATAAGCAACTGAGAATAAGAAGCAATTGCTTTCTGGTTCCTCTTTCCATGCTTTTGGTAAGAGCCTATCTCTCAGACTCCTTACACAGACCATGTGTGAGAGCTTTAACTGTTCTTTCTGAGGTACTGAGCTTTACTCGTTGCTTTGGCATACTCCTTTCCCTCCTTCGATAAATTAGCCATATGTTGGAGGCAAGTACAATTTTTGAAGTGGAAGTGGGTTTTCTAAATAATGGGAGAAATTGAGAAACTTCAAGCCTAACTTCTTGAAGCTCCCTGCATCTTGTATGACCTAGATTTTACAAACACATGTAGGAAAACTTCAGACATATTTAACAATTCTTTTTTTTTTTTTTTATTTTACACTCTCTGCCCAATGAAAAGCAAAAATATTCCTCTGCAAGGGCAAGTCTAATTCTAGCCCAAGACTGGAATCTGTGAATGATTTTAGGTAAGGAAATAAATTTACTTTCAGTTAATATTTATTTTTATAGCTCTCAGATACTTTTAAAACATAAATTTTGCAATTATTCTGACTTTTGTGTTATTTTAATGGAGATGTGGATTTTAGCATGTTAGTATTGTTTTTTCAACATTGGAATTTCCTCAGAAATTTATATGCCAATGCTTAGTTTTCCGCGAAAACCTTTCATGTATACATTCTTTAAGTAAAAACATATTTCTAAACTTTCAAAACTTTAAATTTGCAAATTGAGAAATACTCCTGTATTATAAAGATAAATATTTGAAACATTTAACATAAAAATTAACCTAATTTTCAAATATTTTTTGTCTTTTTGAAATTTATCATTCTATCTTCTTAAAAGCTTATACAAAGAAACAATATATTGTTTACCTGAAATACAGATTGAATCAGAGTATTTCCCTTTGAAAAATCTTTATCTTTCTTTTTCAAAGAATAAATTTCCAATGATGATACCAACATTTCACATGATCTCATTGTAATCACTTCTCTGGTGACTATCTCCCTCTCTGGGGATCTGCTCAGGAGAATCACTGACCACTCAATGTTAACTTGCTTTCTCCATATATGGATAATATGACCGTATCTACACAACTTTACCTCATGTTGGTTCTAAGTAGAAGACAACAGTCAACCTCTCTGCCTATGAAAATTTTCCTTTTCTTTCCCTACTCCATGGATGTTTACTCTGGCTAGAAAAATACTCAACTTCCTTTAAATTCCAATCATTGCTTACAGCACCACTTGACATTTCACACTTGCTCACCCTTTACTTTGT
This sequence comes from Dasyprocta punctata, assembly GCA_004363535.1. Taxonomy (NCBI): domain Eukaryota; kingdom Metazoa; phylum Chordata; class Mammalia; order Rodentia; family Dasyproctidae; genus Dasyprocta; species Dasyprocta punctata. The sequence continues at coordinate 16,427 of RJWM01012736.1, forward strand.
ATTCACTGATCTCAGAAACTCCCAGAAGAGGAGACATACATGAGTACTACTTGTGTTCTTCATGTATCATGCATGAATATGTGCTAAATTATTTCTCAAAATAATATAACTACTGATTTTGTTATATAAATATGGTTTGCTGGTAGAAAAGAGCTGTAATATTTTATAGTAATAACCCAATCCCTTTTTCATTTCACTTATTTATCATTTTAATACATTTTAATTGCATGTGTTAATGAGGTTGAGTGTGATATTTTTATACATGCATAAATATTTTTTCTAGTTGCTTCTATCCAATTATCTACTTTAAAAGTACACAAAATATACATTTTGATTGCTAAAGCATGCTTATTTTTCCTTTAAAGACAAATTTCTAAGTACCAGTTTTTCTAAGATATTTTCCTGCGACAACATTTTACAATACCCCATTCAACAGAAAGATATTTCAATGATTTCAATATACTGAGATCAGAGGAGCCTAAGATGAAAATACAGTAAGTAGAATTTCTCAATTTATAAAATTTTCATAATAATTTTATGAATGATGTAAATTTTATTCAGACTGCTTAGGTATAGAATATTCATTGTATGATTAGGCATCAATATTATTCTCTTAAGAGAAAAACAGCAGTCTTTTGTTGCAAGAAAGTTATAGTCTTCCCTATATCGTAAATAGCAGGAAATAGAACAGGAAGAGAGTTATAAAATGTCTGTCTTTCAGTAGCTGGAAAATAAAGAATAAAATGAGCATCCTCATAGGCATTGATGTACACAAAACAAAATGTTCAATAAAAATTATTAATTTATGCATTATTTCTCATTTTTCTTATTTATGTAGGTAATATAGTTCAACTGATTCTTTAAAATGGAAATACTTAAATATGAAGATATTGAAATGTAATATAAGGATAAAGACAGAATAACTCCAAATTCTTCAGCTTGATTGCTCACTGCAGGAAGATTAATCCCAATTTTCTTGATTTCTTAAGCTTTAACAGGTTGCATTCTTTAATGTTAAATGTTGTTGCAAATAGGTAATCCCATTGACTGAATGACTTAAGGAAATTGAAAATGTGAGTAAAAATAAAAATATTTTTAAAGAAAGTGTGGTAGTTTATCCAGTAGAATGATCAACACATGCCCTCAAAAAGCCCTTGCAAGCAACCTTATACTAATTTGCATTGTAAGCTAAAGTACAGAAACTGAAATGACTTGCCTATAGCCATAAACCCTATTATCAGAATAAGGATTAGGAACTTCTTTTAAACAGGATTAGGAGTCAAATCTTCTGTCAGACTTTCTGGATAACTTGTTTTCTTCCATATTCATGGATTAGACCAATTAGAAATTCACTGTTTATTAAAAAAAAAGTTTTTAAAATAGCAGAAACCACAAGATGATTTGGGTTTAGTTTTAAAATTTTCAGGTTTCTTTTTCTTTCTTTTCTCCTGTCTTCACACCTTTCCCTTCCTTCTTTCCTTTCTTTCTACTTTCTTTCCTTCCTTTCTTTCTTTGGTGTTGGTACTAGGAATTGAGATAGGATCTTCACACTGAGCTACATCTCCCCTTTTTTTTAATTTATCTTTTTATTTTTTTGAGACAGAATCTCTCTAAAATGCTAAGTAGTCCAGTTGCAGCTCCAGATATAGGTCTTGTATCAACCTCCCACAACTGGAGTACAGGTCAAGTAGTTTTCATTTTTTTTTTTCTTATTCCAAATTACCATACCTGTTAAAGTTAAATATCCCTATATATATAAATCAAAAATTTACTTTAAAGTATTTTTTTAACATTTCCATTTTATGGAGCAGTCTAACTGATTTTTCAAATTTAGTTGTTTGGATGTAGATGATTGAGTTGCCTTCCTTCGTTCATAGGAATTTCTGATCTAAATGGCTAACACTCTATAAGGAATTCCTATTATGTGATTTTGATGCTGGCTTAGTCATTTTCTCAGTGCTGGGGTGAAATACTCAGCACCCAGAGCTTCAAAACAGGAGAGATTTATTTTGGCTCACATTTGAGATAATTCACTCCATGGCTGGCTGCAAGGCAGAATTGGCATAGCATAGAAGTATGGTGGAGGAAAACTAATCAACCCATGGCAACAAGGAAGCAGAGAGAGAAGGAAGAAGTTGGGAACAAGATGTTTCCAGGTCACACACTGCCCCCCACCACGACCCAACTCCAACCAAGCCCTAATTCCTAACAGCACATTCAACTACCTACACATAATGCTCCCATGATCTAGTCATCTTCCAAACATATGAGACATCGGGAGTGCATTGTTGTCTAAATTATAAGAGTTACCTAGCTCTGTCTTAATAGCTAGATGTTCTATTATCTCCCAGCCCACTGATCACCCTATTCTTGTAAGTGTGCACCTATGGAGACAAAGTCTATGTCTCCAGTGTTCCTTGAGCCCCATAACCACCAATGAGTCCTGCCATGTAAGCATATTCCAGGACAAGCCTACTTATGTCATCTCAGGTCACCTACCTTTTCACTCTTTTTTATGTGAACTGCTGAAGGAGATGGCTTGCTGCACTGCTTTCTAGAAAAAGGGAAAAGAATTGCAGTGTGAACCACTTTGATCATGTATTTCCAACAACAGCAGCTGTTGGCAGATTTGAGCTTCCTATCAATAGTAAGCATCTAATTCTACACATAGGAAATGAATGGTTTATAGAAGATTTATAAGATTATTGCTGCTGCTGTCACAAACAGAGATTCTTTTCTGTTCTCCAGTACTAGAAATGGAACTCAGGCCTTTGGGCATGTGAGGAAAACATTCTCCCGCAGAGCCACATCCCAGCCCCCAGAGATTCTTAATACAGGAAATCTAACACATTTCCATCCTTGCAGCAAACTTAATGCAAACATTTCTGTTAAAAGTGCATTAGACCAACAGAAAACTACAGCAGTTTGTTTACCACTCAATATGACTCTTCTTTATGAGTGTGGTCCCAGGAATGTCTGCTTTTTATGATAATTTATTATCACTGTTTTCTTGGCTTCTGAGAAATTCGTAATTGAAAATGATACCATTCTTTTCTTCTTTCTTGGAAGATAAGGTTTGAGAGAATAAGCAGAAATTAAACAGGGTAGAAGTTATTTAGGTGAAACATATTTAACCATCCATAGTAAACTTAGTCAATATTAATGGTGGCATAATTGCCAGATCAATTCAAATAATTATCCCTCCATACTCTGTCCTAAGAAGTCCACACTAATGGACAGCTTAGCAAGAACAACACAGTTAGAATGAAGTGAGATTTTATAATAATTCCTCTCCTAAATCTTTTGTTTATTCTTAAATCCCAAAGAGAATAGCTACTCTCATAATGATATATGATTTTTAACCACCCTGTACCCTGTGACTCTGTCTATATGGGTGGTTACTGAAAAGACTTGGTAACATTTATTCCTCCAGATATTCTCAACTGTGTCATTCATACAATAAGCAGTCAAATTTAACTGTGAGTGGTAGAATGCATAAATTTTGGTTTCTTAGAGAAACACTGTGATGATTTAGACTTTGGTATCTGGATATTAGCCTTATCAAGAGACACTAAATAAAATTTTTCAAATTTGTAAGCATGTATTATGTGAATATAAACATTTCCATATATTCCTCTGCATTTCTTTTCAAAAGACATTTAGCAGAAAATCTTCATTCATAATATCAAGTTCATATGAATTTTTAAAAATAATTTGTGTTCTTAAAAATCTCTCTTAATAACTGATCACTGTGTCATTGATGGCTAAAAATATCTGACGTCATCTGTAATGAATACGCAACTTTTAATTTTTTTATTTTTTTATTCTGGTCTTCATATTCTCAGTTTTGAGTATTCTTTCTTGTTCTTTTCTATCATTTTTGCTTTTACACTACATGGTTTTATTTATATAATGTGAAAATGGTCAGAAATATATTGTGAATTAAGTCAAAGAATAAATAAGCAAGTAGATACATAGGTTTTGCAACAATTTGTTAGCAATTTTAAGCCATTTATTTTATCTTCCCAAATATTTTTTCTTTACGTGCAAAAAATTGAAACACTAGCTGCTGATATGTTGTTTTGAGAATTAAAATGATTTTAAGTACTGCATAGCAGGCCTGGAATCTATTAAATACTTTTAACAATTAATTATATGTGAATTTGTTTTTAGCCCTAAGAATAAAGTTTCAAGAGATTCAATGATAAATTAAAGTGTAGCCAAAAGTGAACAAAGACTCTTGATGTTTTTCTTGGGGGAAATTGGAATAGCAACATTGAAACAAGATCCTTATTTTCTCTGAAACAGAATGAATGTGTGTGTTTGTGCTTATTCACATGTGTATTTGAGTGTGTCTAAATAACCAATGATGGCATTATGAAAAATACTACTCGAACTCTCAATCACAGTTACTTGCTAGATGAGAGGATTTCACATTTTAATACACATTTTTTAACATCTCTGTGGCTTGAACCCAGGAACTTACACATGCCAGGCAAGCACTATGCCACCAAACAACATCCCTGGGTTCTTCCACATACATTTAAATAGAAAAAAAACCTAGAGAATTCCTGGAGGGATCACTGGAAATTTTGACATTTTTTTCTACTTTCTAATTTTTCTTTCATCTGTTTAATATGCTAATCAAAGACATGAATACTACATTAAGATTAATTAATCTAGAAATGATTTTATAATAGGAAAAAACATCAAGACATTTAACCCAAAGTCGAGATAAAGGAGGAAATATAGCTGTCTTTAAATATGTTAAAGGCTCTCAAGTAAAAAATAATTTACATTCACTCCATTGTGCCTCAAAAAAAAAAATGGCAAATAGTCTTGGTGAAAGAAGTAACAATGTGAAGAGAACAGAGTGAATCTTGACTGAACCGTCATTCAATGTCAGTTTTGAGAAGTCAGATGCCATGTTTCACTGATGTCACATGCAGGTGAAAGTGACTAAAGCGAATATAATTAGGTTCTGAAATAACACCTGCACTACTATTTTCTGTACATAATGAAAACATGACAAAAGATATCCATCTGGGGGCTGGAGTAGTAGTGTTTGTCTAGCACGCACAACCGCCTGGGTTTGATCCTTAGCACTGCTAAGAAGAAAGAAAAAGAAAATGTATCTCTTTTGATATATAAACAAAAACTTGGGAAAAAAGCCAACAAGCTGTTCTTTGGGTAAATAATATATTCCACCCAGCCCTTTGGGGACCTATGGTCCAATTAGAAAAGTATTCTCAAAAAGGTAATTTCAACAATAAAATACTATTAGGGTAGAAATATATATAAGACACTACGTAAGCATGGCAAAGAGAATAACAAAACTCAGCATCAACTATAGATATTCTACTAGTATTAATAATAATTGTTTTAAAATATTATCCAATTGCTAAACATGAATTAATGCATAAGTAAAATTTGAAACAATATGACTTCAACTTTGAGCATAATCTGCATGTGGATGTCCTTCTAAACTGTTATATGGATGGATAGGAATAGATGGCTGAAGTCTCTCAAAGCATTCAAATAAAACTTTTGAATGCTTTAAAATGCCTAAATATCAAGAAAAATCAAAGACTTTTCAAGAATGTAAAAGACTAGACTACAATGTAATTGCAGAGGAGGCAATGATGCAGTTCCAGTTTTGAAAGATATAAATTATGCAAGTGATTTCAGCAGCAGGGGGCTTATTTGTCCTGATGTGAAGATGTTGCAATGCTCATGAATTTCAAATTGATAAATTAAGAACAAAGGATCTGCAGCTTAGTTAGGGCAAATGAAAGGCAAACTATGCCAATAGAGGTCAATGCTATGACTCACTCTTACCATGAGAGATGTCCAGTGCTACCCGCTTCCCACACTGTAAAGGAGGAAAAGTGCAGACGGATCATGTCCAGGGAAGGACACAGGTGACTGGGGCAGCATGGGTCCAAGCGTTCAGAAGTGATATCTAAAGACAGATTGAAAGTCTTACAGCTGCTCTTTATGATGCTTAGATACTGTGCATTAGTTTCTTTCTCCCAATCATTTTTTTTAGTGTGTTTTCCTCTTTCCTCCCAAATAGCAAGTGATACAAGGAGCATCTGCCATAAGTTCAGCACAAATACTAAGCATACAGCATACCATCCCAAATATTTTCCACTATCTTGAATATTATAATTTGCTTAACATTTAATCCATTTAAAAGGTGCATAAAACAAAATAAATAATATTAAATATTTATCTTTAATGCAACTAAAAATAACAAATAAAATAATTGCCTGCTGTTTTGGCCAGGTTTTTTCCAATTACTGAATTGTCAATTTTACCAATTGAATCAGCTATTTCAGACTCTCAAGAAGTAATATTGATCCCAAAGAAGGTCAATCCAATATTCACATAGATAGTACCTACAGTGGGCATATGATTCTCTGTATTTGCATTTTCCCTCATATTTCATTTCAGTCAAATCTTAACATACCCAAGCAGATGAAACAAAAATGGGCCATCAAGGGAATTGCATTAGGAGAGCATATTTTAGACGTTTACTAAGTAGGTAAACTCAGTAACAATGTCAGATTCCTGAAGCAAGTGGAATCTGATGCAAATGAATGCCAGATCAATAGCTTTTAAATCACAGAAAAGTTGAGAAGCAGCAAGTGAAATAGAAGTGGTTCTTTGTTGGAGTTAACTTTTTCTGTCATTGTGTGTTTTTTATCTTGGGTTGAAACCTTTTTAAAAATCACTAAAGAGCTTTTTTTGAAAGTAAACATAAGTACATGTTTTTTTATCTCATATTCTTTTAAAATTTGATGAAAAGAATTTTTTCAGATGCATGGTTTTGTAAACTTATGTTTTTTATTAACTTGGTTTTAATATATACATTTAAAAAGTTAGATGTCACAAAACATGTAGTAATTGTGTGTGTTATATCCATAATTATTGAATCAACTACTGTTATTGATAACTTTTTAATCATTCATTTAAATTAGAGGTTTCTACCCTCAAGGAAGGCTATTTTCTTATATCTGTATTATTTCTTTCATCATCACTATAATGCATTTTATCAGTATATTGCATTAGACCAAATTTACTTTGATTTCTTGCCTTGTGGAAGGTTAAGCACAATCAAAAATGCTTCTGAAGAATAATATATATATCTGGTAGCAATTTATCATTTTTGAGAATTTTTTGTTACCAAATTTTAATGATATTTATGATAATAAAATTTAACACTAACATTAATGACACAACCCAAATAGAAGGTGAGAAAAAGATATTCAGAGTAATTCTCAAAAGTCTAATGATCTTAAAGTATCTGATGGAATCTTCATTACTTTTTCAAATTCTGGTAAAATATACATGCCATGAAGTTTATCACTTTAACCATTATTAAGTGTACAGTTCAGAGGTACTCAGTACATTTATAATGTCATGCAGCCATTGCCACTCTCTATCTGGTTCTTCTCGTTTTGTAAAACTGAAACTCTATTAACATAAACTAGTTGGACAGAAACTTCCCATTTCTCTCCATCCCCCTCCCCCACCACCCATCCCGCTCCTGGAAAACACCATTACACTTTCTATTGCTGTGATGTTGATGATACTAAGTATATCATATAAAGGGAATCATACAGTATTTTTCTTTTTGTGACTGGTTTATTTCTCTTAGCAAAATGTTCTTAAGTTTCAAGGACATCATAGCACATGTTCAAATGTCCTTCCTTTTCAAGGAAGAAAATAACATTCTATTACATGTATATATTACATTTTGCTTATTAACTCACTGGTCTATGGATGCTTGAGTTGCTTTATTTAATGTTTTAGCTATTGTGAAGATTACATTCCTGTGAATGTGACTATAAAAATTATCTTATCTTTCTATCTTAGTTACTTTTCCCATTGCTGAGACACATTACCTGACAACCACAATTTAGAGGGGGAAAGGTTTATTTAGGCTCGCAATTTGTAGGGGTTTCAGCCCATAGTCAGGTGGTACCAAGTCAGTGAGGCATGGGAGAGAAGAAAGAGCTCGTGGCATGGTGGCAGGAACCAGAGAGCACTCAAGGGAAGGGAGAGGGAGAAGGCCCTTTCAGACCATGCTGCCAGTGACCCACGTCCTGTAAGCAGGTTTGATTTCCTAACAACACATTTAGTTATAAACTCACATGTGGATTAGCTCACTGATGAGTGTCATAACCCCATGATCCAGTCACCTTTGGCAAGCCCCACCTATGGTACAGGAACCTTTAAAGGAATTTGTAAATATAAACCATAACACCTTTAGGTATATGTCCATAAGGAGAATTTCTGGATCATAATGGTAATTCTATTTTCATTGTTTTGGTATTCTCATCATGTTTTACCTAAAAATTTGACTTTCTTCTTTTTCTGCTGCAAAAAATGCTATGTTGTACAGTAGATCTTTGCAGATTTGTTTTATACTTTTCAGTAGTTGTTCCTTTTTAGTTTGAAAATTCAAGTTACTTGGAAAAAAAACTTAAAAATCAGCTTAAATCTTTGACATGTGTAAAGATTGACAATGAGTGGGCTATTATTAGCTATTTATAGGTTGATGCCTTTGAAAGTACCACTTGAACCCACAACCCTTGCTAGAATGCTTTTTGATATTGCCAGAATTGGAGAATTTTTCTTTCAGTTTGTTGGATTTAATTGATGTTGTTCATAGTATCAATGAACCACACATATTGATTTACCAAAAGACAGAGATCATTTGAAAGACCTTTTCTGTTCCCTTTGCCCTCTGAGGAAAGCAATAATAAGCAACAGAAACACATAGACAGTGCTGATTTTTTTTTGTTTATTCTGCTAAAATTTTGTTTTTCCAGAATTTGGAACCCATGAATTTGAAGAAACAGACTAAAAACTATTGTCCCATATTCAAAGTCAAACTTAATGAACACAACACGGTAACTATGTCAAAGAAAAATTAGTACTTTTTTTCTCATGTGTTGGTTTTTTAAATTAAAAAAAAAATTAGCACATGTTTGCAGTACAGTTTACAATCATCTTGGGGGGTGAGTACTTGAACATAATACAGATGGATTAATTTTTTAATCCCATTCACCTTCCCTCCCACTTTCCTCCCGCTGTGTCTAAATCTTCTTTCCCCTTTTTCATTCTTGTTATCATCAAATTTATCTCATGTTTAAAAATATGATGCTTACATTCATTTATACCATTAGGTTTCTGTACATGGTTTATCTTTATTCTACTTACTTCCTCTTCTCCTGTCCCTCTCCTCCTCTCACTCACCTTGTCTTGGACCACTTCCCATTTGCAAGAGATCTACCCATTTGTCTCCTTCTATCCATCCTTCCTATGCTCTTCGTGCTTTGCCTTTCTCAAATGAGAAATATTACTTTAATAACTCGATGTCTGAGAAGCCATAATAATTATTAGAGCATTATTGCCAATCATTAGATTCTTCTCATTTTATTATAATTATTTAATACAAATACATTTGGAAAAACATCCCTGACTAAAGAGTGATAATAACTTCAAGAAGAGTCTTAATTAATATGAAACCTGATATTTAATAAGTTCATGAACTTATTAAAAATATCTGTATTTTTATGGATGTTATCTCAACTTAATCTTTGCTCCTCAATCAGCCTATGGGTGTGGTATCAGATCATGAAAACAGCTCAATTCACTCAAAAACAAAAACAAAGAAAAAAAGAAACAAGAAATTATTTGCTTGAAATATATGCACACATGTGCATTAAACATCTTGATGAATATTGTTGGTTTACAATGAAAACTGTGTTAAGTTTTGTGAACTTTGGGTTGTTTAATCATAAGCCCTGGCCTGATTTCAATTCCAGCCTACCCAATTATCAGCACTGCAACAAATCTCTAAGCTTCAGTTTCTACAAATACAATAATAGTATTTCATAGATTTGTAAAAAAGAGAAAACAGGAAAGATTTAATCGAATATGCTATGTACTTTATTCATACTTACGCAGTACTATACCAGGAACTAGGGACAGTGCAGGGGCTGACGTCTATACTCTTGAAGTCAACACACTGTTTGGAAAAGAAAGAAACGTATAAATCTCAATGCAATATGTTGAGGAAAATTTGATGGAGAGATCTAGTCACTGTGGGTTCTCCAGGTGAGCTCTGTTTGGGTGTGAGAGAAAATTCCATGTAGTAGGCAGTTTTTGAGATGAGTCTTAAAAGGGTGCCTGGGGAGAAAGGATGAACTATGGATTGAAAACAGTTTGTAAGTGTAGAAGCTGAAGGGGTGTAGAGTGAGAGGTATTTAGAGATAATAATGCTAAAGAAAATGTGAGAGTTGTAAGAAGCACTGAGTCTGAACAAGCATGTCAGCTGATGAGCCTTGGAAAAACAATAACTCCAAACAGATTGTCAAGGGTTATAAACACAAAGACTTTTAGATCTGATATGGAGGATACTGAGCTACAGTTCTGGATGAAAGAGATAGTATTTTTTGTTTGTTTGTTTTTTGGTTTTTTGTTTTTAAGTAGCCTAGCTATAGCATAAAGAATAGTTTTCTTTAGAGAACCAAATACACACCAACTGTAGAAATTCAGGAGTATGGTGATGAGGTCAGACATAAAGAATAAAGGATAGAGGTCAGCATTTGGAACGAGATGATATGTTTGCCTTGGAACATTCATTAATTACATTTATTATATTAGATCTGTTTGTAGCTTATATGTAGATGTCCCTCCAAAGCCTCTTGTGCTCATAGGTGGGACTTTGGGGAAAGACTGAATCATGGGTGTGTGATACTGGGGTAACCTGCTGATTGGTTTAGCACAGTTCCAAGTGTGGATGATGGATTTACTGAAGAGGAAAGACCCACCCCGGGTATGGGTGGCACCAACCAATAGAATTGTAGCCTGGATGGAATAAAAAGGAAAAGAAGGAAGTCCCACTGCTTCCTGCTGCCTTGCCACGAGTTCTTCTTCCTACCTTCCATGCCCCTTTGTCATGCTGCTTTGCCTTGGCACCTATAGACTGAAATCTCTACAAACTGTGAGCCAAAATGAACCTCTCCTCTTTTTAACTTGTGGGTGTTGTTACTTTTCCCCCACCAAAGAGAAAATAACTAAGATAGACATGTTGAGGAAAGAGATTTAGGAGAAATAGTTCCTTATTCTATTGAAACTTATTTGCCAATAAAATTTTTCAGTCATAATTTTCCACACTTAATTGGTAAGTTCTTCTGTTGCTGTAGAACAAAATCTAAGTTCCCCATACAAAGTCCACAATGACCTGAATCTACTTCTGTGGCATCATTTCTAATTGATATTTAGGTATCAATCTTTTAACAACAGTTCTTCAAATGGGTGATACTCATTTTAGTCTCTGTATCTTCGTACACTCTTCTTCTTATGCCTGACTACTGAGATTTTTTTCATCATAAAATCATTATTGAAATTATTGCTTTGATGCAAACATAGTTGACTATTTCTGTGTGTTTTCCACCAAGGGCACATGATAGGTACATCAGAAATTTTTAGTGAAAAAATGAATGAATAAATAAGATGAAAATATTACAATGAAGGAAGTTCATGATAAAGTTCTGTCTGTGACAGGTAATTTCATCAAGCATTCTCAGATATTGTGATAAGCTCCTGAATAAAGTCACTATTCATTTATAGCATAGACTTGTTTTTCAAGTATAGTAGTAATAGGATTATCCATATTTTATAATCACAAAGCTATTTAAAATTTAAAAATCAAAAATCTTTGTTAAAATTTTTATATTTTTAAACGTATTATGTAATTCACATTCTTAGACTGTATATTCACTTTCGAGTGTAATGAAATAGAAGCCTTATTCTACATATTCACAATGTGAAATAAGATTTTGAGTTAATCTTTCCTTGACATCCTTGCTCTCATCATCTTCACTATTGTGCTCAGGGAACATTGTTTGAAGACGAGCAAGAAAATGAAGCCCAGAAATATCAAAGTTAATTCCATTACTGTATATTAAAATATTACCTCACCATCAAATGATTTTTTGCTCTCTTCCTGACCACCTCAATGAATAAAGCAGGATAATGACATTCTCATTATTTTAGGAACACATTTGCATTCGTAATGAAAGAGTCCCTAAAGGGCACAGACACCACAGAGGCGATTGTCTGAATTAATTAAAATTGTTTGCCTGATTAGATAGAAAATGCAAGCATAAACTGCACATCAGGGAAAGTTTCTCTCTTTTCATCAAAGTACAGGAATAAACTATTTTATACAAAAAAGTCTTACAGAATTAAGCTTTATAAAAGAAACCAGAAGCTTACATATATTTTCTTACTTTAAAAAAAATCTGATTATTTTACAGGCCAATAGAAGTAATAATATCTACATACTAATGATATATTCTTTCTGATTTCTTCAGTGAATAATTGATTACATTCAAATGCAGTAAGATTATTAAAAAGGTAAACATATGCACCTCAAAATGGAAAAATGTATTTAATATTGTTGACCTAAATTTGTTACAGATGACTCCTTTAAAATGTGAATTTATTGTTAGCTCTAAAATTTAATATATATTAACTAACATTAAAAATCATTGACTCTTCATGTAAAGCATGCCATTTCTTGCTCAGTTTAAAAATATTTTCCTTTAATCCCAGCACTCGGGAGGCTGAGGTAGGCGGAGTGTTGTGAGTTCGAGGCCTGCTTGGGCTACAACGCGAGTGCAAGGCCGGCCTGAGCTACATAGTGCGACCCTGCTTCAAAAAAAAAAACCAGGGCCGGGAGTTTGGCTCAGTGCCTTAAGAACCTGCCCTGGCAGGCGCGAGGTTGTGAGTTCAATCCTCGGTGCCGCAAAAAAAAAAAATTTTCATGTGTGCAAATCAACTCATACGAGTTATTAATGTAGTATCTAGTAGAGTAATTAAAATGCGAATTATCTTGCAATAATAGTATTCCTTTTCCAACATTCTCCTGGCTTAGTTTCAGTCACAAGGAAGTGACCTTTTTGAAACCAAACAGTATCTTTAGATATGAGATAAAAAATTAACAAAATAAAAGCATCCAGCATGTGTCCTTCTAAACCAACTCCACAGAATGGTCTCAACTTTGGGCTACACTTAGTATGAGAATGTGGATCAAAGTGATTGTGATCAGTGCTCCTTCAGACCAAATCCACCACTGTGTACTAAAGTAAAATGTTGCAAGGCGTGGCCTAGTAGTGGTAGGAACCAAGGCTGAAATGAGTCTTAGAACCATAGAGATACCCTCCTTGATGGTGTGCTGTGGTGCCTTTTATCATATTCATATTCTTTTACTCCCTCTCTCTGATCATTTCTGAGTGTTACTAGTCACAGATAGGATCTGATCTAATCTTACTTTATTTCTGTGTTTCATTATTTCAATATTTTCTTCCAATGCAAATGATAAGATCAGCAAAAGTGAAACATGTGCGGTTGGGTAGTTTTTCCTTACCCTAGTCTACCAACTTGCTCTTCATGTGTTCACAAACACGTACATTTCTAAAAGTCATAAATTATATCTTCGTAAAGTATAAAATTCCTAGAAAAATTATTTTATGATTCCAAAATGACTTAAGAGGGAAGGGGAAGATGGGAGAGGAAAGAGAAAGAAAGAGGGAGTAAAAAGAATTGAGAGGTGTTATGTACATGTACTAACTCCCTGTGGTGAATGTTATCGTTATGAACTGTAAACATGTACTAATGAAAATTTTAAAAAGAAAACTTTGAGTTTTTAACCTTGTATAACAGCAATTTACTGGCTGATATTTTCCCTACTAAATAATTCTAAATGCTATGGGGGCCATTTTATCAATATAGTTGAAAAATGGTTCCATAACCAAATATCTAATATTCTTATCTCATTGCTGCAGAAGTACTTCAATAGTAGACACTGCTAAGAGCAATTCAAAGAACATTAAGATATGTTACGAAGGTACTCTGTTTGGCGGTACATTTACTAAAATTGAAACGATACAGGGAAGATTAGCATGGCCCCTGAGCAAGGATGATACACAAATTTGTGAAGCATTTCATATTAAAAAAATACATTGTGAAGGAAGTAACTGTCTAACATGGAGAGGATTTGGGCCAAAAGTAAACAAACATAGCAAAGAAAAACTATAAACAAATATAGCACAGAAAATGTCATTTGACATTCAGGAAAAATGTTAAGATGTGTTCATCAAGAGAAAGAAAAGTTTACTTCTAATAGGTACCAAAGGATGTCTTGCTGAGGCATAAGAGTTTGTGGCAGTGAATATTGCACATCAGTGGTGAACCTCAGATGACAAATATTTCATCTAATATTTTAATAGAGTTGAAAATCTTGGAGAATTAATTTAGTGAGTGTAAGTAGTAAGTACAGAAAAGGAAAACTAGAAAGATAGAACTACACAGGAGAACAATAAATCCTATTCCAAAATTTGGTATATATTCTGTAGGAAACAAAGTATTTAAATTGCATTGTATCATCAATAGAATTATGCTTCACAGACTGTAGTACATCAGTAAATTATAATATTAGAATGCTAAGAATAGAGAAAGACTTACATTTAGTAGGTTATCATAAAAGTCTATATGAGCTATTTTTCAGCACAGAGGAAAACAAGAAGCAAGATATCATCTAAAATCACAACTTAATGACACTAATATTGACAGAATGACTAACATTTACGAACTTTTGTTCCATATCAGGTTCTATACTAAAAACCTTACAAGGGTTATGTTCGCTCCATTGTCACTAGCCTGTAATCATGGGCAGTAATGTTACCTACATCTTACAGATGAGTAAATACAGGTTCATAAAGGTTTCGATAATTTCCCCTCTTTCTCACTTCTAGTAATAAGAGGAGCCTGCATTTAATCCAAACATGTGTTGTTAATTACAACACGTAATTTGGTATTATATTGTTCTGGGGCATAAAAGGAAAATACTCAAGGATAACTGAGATCTGAAGCAGGGTAACTAGAGAGAAGGCTGTATCATTAATAAGTTTGGTGACACTGACAAAATTGTTTTTCAATAAAGTCTTTGCCTGAGCATGCCTAGGTTCATTCAGATTTAAACTTCTACCAAAGGAATGTACCTGAACTGTGGGTTCATGGACCACCTGTACACCAGCATTCCAAAAATGTAATCATAGTTCATTTTCATGTCTGCCAACAAAGAAATGATGTGATTCCAACCAGGAACCAGTAAAAACCACGTTTGAATGAACTAGACAATGCACCAAAGTCTTTTCCAATGGAAATTCAGAAGATAAATTTTTTAGAAAATATGTCCACACAGATTTTGGTCAAGACTATTCTGCTGTTGTAGCATAAAAGCTTCCACAAAAATACATAAATTAATTCAGTTGATCACTGTCTTAGTTGCCTTTTTCTCACTGATGAGACAAAATACCTGACACCCAAAGTTAATAGAGGAAATGTGTAATTGTCTCACAGTCTGTAGAGGTGTAAGTCTATAATTGACTGGCTCCAACACAGGGTCTCATGGCAGAGGGGTATCAGAGGACAAAAAATTCATAACAAGCAGAAAGCAAAAAAATAGCAAGCAACAAGCAGTGACAACAGCAGCCCTCCTTCTGTTCCTTATCTAGGTGACCCACCCTTAGCATGGGTACCACTCACACCCAGAGTGGAGTACTCTTAATCCCAGCATGGCACCATGAATCATTCCCAACATCACATCCTTAATCCCAGCACCACACATACTAGAACCAGCCACTTCCAAAAAGATTCACCTATCAGCACATGAGGCTTTGGGGGACATCTAGACACAAACTACAGTGGTCATGTTTTAGTAAAACTTTACTTATGAATATGGACATTTGAATGTCATATTATTTTTATATGTCATAAAAAATATTTTCATTTGTTTTTTCAACCCCTTAAAAATGTAAAACCATTCTTACCTGGAGGGCTGAACAAGAGAAGACAATATTTTGAATTTGGCCCCTAGACTGCAATGTAGTGTTCTCTAGATGAGAAAGGATGATGACTTTTCTAGGCTCACAGAATCAGAGGAGTCATTTACTAACATGAAAGACTTTAGAGCTAGACTGTAACTCAACAGTAAGTCACATTTTTAGCATACATAAGGCTTTAAATTCAATTGCCAGCAACACAAAAAACTGTTCTTAAAAATATGAAGATTTGAAAGGCATAGGCTGGGATGCAGAAAAAGGGAGAAAAAGATAAAAAATTGGTTTAGGATACATTATGCTTTATGACAGCAAGATACTTAAAAAATAAGAGTGTCATTGAAATTTATTGTTTTCCTTTGAAATTTTATATTGTTAATTAACTCAGTCTTTTACAAAGCACACTATTTCCTATCAATATTGGTACTTCAATTTATTAGAAAGAGTACCTGATTTTTAATTGAAATCTATCTCCCTTACTCTTTTTTTCTGAATTTATAGACATTAACTGATATCCCCTCTACATGAGCATGTAGAAAGTGTCTGAAGGCATCTATTTTCTATCGCCCAGATTTTCAAAATAAACATGACAAGCTTTCAGGTCTTCAATACAATGTATGCTTTTTAAAATAGCTATTAACCACATAGACAACTCCAAGTTATTTTTCTCCTTAAAGCCCTTCTTAAGATTTAATGTAAAATGCCTGATTGTCTTGAGTTAAAATAAACAGGACTATATAATTTCTCACCATTCATGACAAGAAAAATAAGAGTCTTCAAACAAGAATAAATGCAATCTAAGTCATTATGCGTAAATTTTAGTTTAATCTGAATGACAGGACAAAGGCACAGAGTATTGAGGGGTTAATTATCATTTACTCTGACAAAAGTCCTTCCTCACTTTTCTAAGTCACCTCCACAGCAGCATTCCAATACAGCTGGAATTGCTTACAAGAAAGGCCAAATTACTATAACCACAAACTTCAAGTCAAAATATTACCAATGACATCCATTGAGCTGGTTCGATCCATAAATCTCATCTCAGCCTAGAGAAGAGTCAGAGATTATTTCTCCCCTTGGATGAAGCATTACTTCATCCAAATGAATCAAACACGAGAAGCATAAAACTCCTTTTATCTCCTTCACGCCTTTCTTTTTTTATTGCATATTTTATGACTGGTTCCCTGCTTTCTATTTTTTGTTGCTTTGGATATAAAAATATGCTCTGAAGATGATGAGAAAATATAGGCAAGCTCAACTTTACATGTTTTATTCTAGAAGCTGAATTTCAAACTGAAAACCCAAAAGTAAACAAGAAAAGCTGATATTCTAAATGAATTGCCTAGGGAGTCTCCTAATGATGGGCATATAATCACCTTCTCCTGGAGAAAGAAGCACTTGGGAAGCTCGTACATTTGTGTGCCTGGCACCACTGTTGCCTTAACAATCATCACCAACAGTGATCATGATTTGATTTTCCCAAAGAAATTTTCTTTTATTTGTCCTCTTGGAACCAGTCTTCTCTGGTAACACAATTTCATATCGTCCATTATAATGGATGTAATAGTTATGCAAAGTCTGTCACAGACTCATCCTTGGCAAATTTATAAATGGTACGTATATTCGTCTTCTTGGGCTTCTATAAAAATTTCCACAGACTAGGTGCTTAAAAAACAGATTTTTATTTGTCAAAATTCTTGAAAAATAACATGGTGGGAGGTTTGGTTTCAAGTCCTCTGTGCTTGGCTTAACTTTTCACTGTCTTCATGTGGCCTTTACCCACTGAGTACACAAACCTGGTATTCCTCTCGTACTCTTCTTACAAAGACATCAGTCATTTGGCTCCATCTTTATAGCACTACTTAACTTTAATTGCCTTCTTAGTTGCCCCATCTGCAAGGGTAGTCACCTTGGAAGTTTGAGCTTTAAAATATTGGGAAGTGGATTCAATTCATAACAGCATAAAATACTGTGGAAATCACAAGCAAGAAAAAGAATTATTGCTTTGCTTTGTTAAACCAAAATTTTAAAAACTCACCACTGTCTTAGTTTCTTTTCTTGTTGCTGAGACAAAATACCCAAAGTTGAGGAGGAAAGATTTATTTAGCTTACAGTTTGTGGAAGTTTCAATAACTGGCTGTCTCCAAGGCAGGGTGGAGTGACAGACAGGCATCACAGTTCAGAGAAACAGTTCATGGCAGGCAGAAGGTAGTAAAATAAGCAAAGGATGACCACATCTCTTTCTATCCCTTATATTTTACCCAGGCTACTTAGGGTGGATAACACTCACACCCTTAATCTTAATGCCCTTGATCCTAACACTACACCATGAATCAATCCCAGCATCACACAATATAGAGCCCTCCACCTCTGTAAAACCCCCACCTATGACTACAGGAGGCTTTGGGGGACATCTAAATACAGGCCACAACAACAACCTTTTCATCTCTCTAAGTGTTTCATACCCAGCCACATAGCTAGAATAGGAACAGAGCAAGGAAAAGGTAGTTATAACAACTATATCCATAAGGCAGCATTTAAAATCCCACTGGTATAAAAGACTAATAGGAGTTAAAATATCAAAGCATGGGAGTGACTAGCAGGAATAGGTTAGCTTGTGTTACTGAAGGGTCTAAGCATAAACCATCTTTTAGTGTGGCATTGCCCATGTTCAAGTGTAACAGGAATTAGTGAGAAAGGAATTAGGATTCTACTAGGCAGTAGGGACTGTGGTGCTGAAATGCAGTTAAGAAGCTCACAATGGAGTCTGCTGATTCATGACTGTCCAGAGATCTTACAGAGACATCTGCCAGGTGTCCCTCAACTGTCAGAGACCTTCGCAGTGCATGATCAGGCAGGCCATTGGCTCAAGGGTACACGGGATCTGCATGGGCACTGTGTGAACACTAGATAGATTCGACTGAGACGTACGTAGTTTCCTATAAAACACAGATTATATTGTTTAAACAACAACCTGAGCTCCCTGATAAGCCTCTTAAAAACTCCCAGACAAACAGTCTTCTTTGATAACCTACTCAGAACACTTTCCTCACTAGTAGGAGCTTTATTTCTTACCTTTTTGTATTTTAAACAAATTTGTTTACACCCTATCTCTTCCTTCTATGGTCTAATTCTTAATCATCGTGGGACATGACCTAAGTGTTCCAGTAATACCAAGGAATGTAGACATACCCTAGTTTATCCTTGTCAATTTTCAACCTTTCTTCCTTGGTTTTGGTGTGATATTGGGCCAACTCTAGTCTTCTGAATCATAACTGGCAGTCAAAGGCTCCTTCATGTTTAGTTGTCCTTATCCAAAAGGAAAGATGAGGGCTTTCTTCTCCCATTAAAAAATAATAATAAGGAGGTTACATTCAGATAAAAATAGGATAAAAAGGTACCCAATCTTAAACCAATCACTGTAGCAGAAGTGAAGAAATTATAGTGATCAATGGTTTGGATCAATCTGAATTATCTCTGAGGGTTGAGGTGGATCAAGTCTACTCACATTCCATTTCTTGTACTTCCTATCCAGAAGAGGACAAGTGCAAAGGAAGCTATGTCTGTGATAGACAGTGTCTATCTACATTATTGCTTCTTATTGAAGTCAGCTCTAAAACTCTAGGCAAAATTAACTTCCTCTCATAATACCTTTTATTTATTCTATAATAAGAGTAAATGGTTAAAATATTACTGGGAGGATAAATGAACGAAATAATAACTCAATTATTAAATCAATATGAGTACCTTTAATGATGTAGAAAACAGATTTAGGGAAATTTTGGTTATTAATAGGACGTTCATAAGATAACCTTCCATAAAGCACTGCTTTGAGGAGCTCTATGGCATTGTTCACTTTATTAATAATTACTATCATAATATTAACTACCAGTTATTGCTATTAGCTACCAGATTGTTACTAGTCACCCACTATATAATATGTATAGACTAACTACAGTTACTTTTATAGCTACATATCATCTGCTTTTTTTTATCATTTACATTATCTACAATGCATTCAATAGCTACAAACTGAGTTCAGTAACAACCATGATTACCCAGCCAAAAAGTTGAAGTGCTGAAAATGAATCACTCACGTTGTAACACCACAAGAATATCTATGACACCTATGAAAACTAGAGGAAAGATCTGCCTAAAAGTTTTTTTAAAAAATCATCCAAAGTGACGTATGTCTAACCTATTTATGGCCAAACTGTTACTTTAAAATTTCAGTCAAATATTTGAAAAACATTTTTCGTGATTGAAAACGTTCCCCATATTTGTAATGTGTAGTTTCTCGTCTGGAAGTTTCACATTAGAATTCCTTTATCAACAGAATAAGGTCTGCATTCACTATTCTGGTGTTTTAAATCTCCATAATCTTCTCCCAACTTACACTTTGCCTCCCACTGCTCTCAGTCATGTACACTATATTTCATCAGCACCTTCCAATAAATGCACCCTTTTGGGAGATGTATGCATCTTTCAGCTAAATTCCAACTCCTCTTAGAACTTCCTCAAGTCCATGAGCTAAGTATAATATGGATTTCTTTTAAATTGTGAAACTGTTACTCACAATACAGCAGTTTTATAAGATTTTATAAGTTTTTTCTTTGCTGAATACATGGTGTCTTCTGGTGGAATGCAGACTTCTATGTGGCTAGGACCAGAGTTTACACACCTGTATGTACCCCTCCGTACCCACCCAAAGCCCATAAATGTAACTCATAGCTATGTTAATGGAGTTTAAAAGATCAAAAATAAAAATGCTTTAAAAAATATTTTCCAGGTATTTTAAATGTGTGTATCTCAAATCAAATGAAGAAATATAAAACTTTATGAAAAAAATCTTTTATCAGAATTATCTGTTTTCTAAAAGTAATTCATACATAATGGATAAAAAGGAACCCAAAGTTTATTATATAAAGATAAAGTTTTCTGTGTTTTGTATTTCTAAGATTCAATTACTGTTGTAAGTAATTTTAAATATTTAATTCATATCTTTTTGCCTTTTATTTCCCCCCAAAATGATGTTTTTAAGTTATTATTTTTTACGTTTTCCAGACTTTATAATTAATTTCCTATAATATATTTTACATTCTGGTTTTATTTTATCATTTTTTAGAAATATAACATGATTTATTCAGACTCTGACAGTTTTTTATACATAAATAAGATAGATATTTAACTTGTGTTACATGATAATGTTATTTGCTTATAGGTAATTTACTACAAAATAATCAAAATTGTTATTAAATACTTATGTGCCAGTGTGGTACAATAGGTTTTTGAAAATTTTTACATAAGATTTTTTTATATAGTTAATAATTTTAAAAGCACAAATTTTCTATCAGGTAGCATGTGAAGTAGAGTATCAAGATACAAATATAGAAGTCTATTGTTGATTAAAGATTATAGAGAGAGAGACAAGTTTATCTCAATGCTTTTGAATAGAACTTTTGTGATAATGGAAATGTACCATACCTGGATTGAAAAATACAGAAGCCAGTTGCCAAATGTGCCTACCGAATACTTAAGTGTTGCTAAAGTTAAAGAGAAATTTCATTTAATTTTTTAAATGTTAATGAATACAAATTTAAACAATCACATATGGCAAGTGGCTCCCACATTGGATAGTGCAAGTCTAGAGTGTTACATGTCTAGAAGAGGTCCAGATGAGGACTTGGAACTTAAAAGTAAGTACTCAGTGGCATTTGGCAGTTCAGACCACTGGACATCTGCAGTTCTAGGGGCTGGAACAGATGCTCAAATACGGAATAGAAGGGTGTCAAACATACACTTATAGTCCTCTATAATTTCTTATCTTCAGACGTTATTTTAGTTTTGAAGAACAGGCTAGAAGGATATCTAAGGTTATTTTATTAATTTTTCCCCAAATATTCATTCCACACTTGTTGAGATTAAGCAATTCAAATATTGATGCAAATCCCTGAAAGAATTGCCAGTGGGGGAAAAATCAATATACAAGTGAATGTGGAAGTATTTTGCAATCCACATAGCAATGTGATACAACAATGAGACACATTTGAAATACAGGAAGAAAAAAAACTAAGACAAAATTGCTCTAATGTTTCAGCAAGTAAGCATGTCCCCATCTGTGTACACTACTCTGGCAAACAAAGTCAATGTTTCTAGATGCATTCTTCATCTTGTTTTGGCTTTGTAGCTCTAAAATTTAGGAATTAGCAGCTTGATACATATATATATATATATATATATATCTTTAAAATTTATGATTAGTTGCTAAAAATATTATTGAGAAAACAATTTCAATATCAGATATATTCAACATCAGAGATGAGTGTTACTGTCATGTATTATGTGTCTCTGTTCTGTTAGAAGTATCCTTTGTGTAAGTATATCATTGGTAAAATGTTTGTCTAGCACATACAAGTTCTGTTAGAAGTATCCTTTGTGCAAGTATATCATTGGTAAAATGTTTGTCTAGCACATACAAGTTCCTTGATTCCTTCTGTAGCATTGATAGATGCTAGATGAGGATGACAGATAGACAGATAAATAGATAGATTGACAGATAGATAGACAGATAGATGATAGATAGATTTTAGAACAAGGCAAATGTCAATTACTCATTACTTTAGTGTTCCCACTAGCACAATGATGTAAGAATGCCACCAATTATCATTTGCTGATACACATCATAAAGAGAGCCTGTTAAGTTAATGACAAAACAGGTGTTCATCATTTAAGGGACTCCTGAGGACACAGCTCATTTAGCCATTAATAACATCTCAGAGACATTTTCCACTTATGAATTCCATAAAAACTTAATTTTCACCAGCATTTGGATCATTAATGTGAAAAATAAACAAAAAGATTAGTTAAATTAATTTGGGATTTCATAAAATAAAATTTGAAAGAAATCCAATTACATCAGAATGTTTAGGTTTTTGCAATTATTTCATGATAAAAATCTGTAAGGACAAAATAAGAGTGCAAGTGTACTTTAGATTTACAAATAGATATCAAAATTTTTCAGCAATCACCAACTTAATTAAAACTAAATTTTGCTGAGTACCAACTGCCTACATGGCACAATCCAGGTAAAGCAGAGAAAACTAAAAATTAGTATATTAATTTGCTAGAACTTCCGAAACAAAGTAGCACACACTGGATGGCTTCAAGAATCAAAAATTGTCTCTCAGTTCTAGAGGATCAAAACCTGAGATCCAGGTGTCAGCAGGACTAATGTTTTTTAAAGGCCTCTCTTGGGCTTGTGATTGACCTTTTCCCTGTGTCTTCACATGGACTTTTGTCTGCATGTGTCTGTGCCCTAAAGTCCTTTTCTTAAAGGACACTAATCATATTGGATTGGGGCTCAACCTAGGGATATTATTTTAATATACTTACTTCTGGAGAGACTGAACATCCAAAAACCGTGACATTCTGAGGTAGAGGATGTTAGGATTTCAACGTAAGAATTTTAGGGAACATAGGTCAATCCGTAACAGTATGACTTCAAGTATGCACACTTAGTAAAGAGGGTGTGTACATATTAGATGAAAATAATTGTAAAGGATTTTTAAAAGATGTCAAAAAATTAAAATATGGTTGTAGTTAACTCCTGGATAAATTGTAGAGACACCATTAATTAACTAAAAAGATTATTTCAGGGTGAAGTTTAGGAAGGCACCCAGGGCTTTAGAAAAGAGATCGAATTTCACCTGGATCTTAAAAATCTGATTAGAGCCAGGAAAATAATCTAGGAAAATGAGATGACATTAATAAATCATAGAGTAGAAGAATACATAACTAGAACAGGCAAGTTAGGATGGAACATAGTGAGTGATCTGACTAGAGAATCATGTTGCAACAGAAATTGAAAAAAAAAATCACTCTGGTATTTATCAACTGAACAAAAAACAAGCCCCAAAATTATAAACACATAAATTCAGATATATAAATGAAGTAGCAAATTGATATTTCTCTCTGAGCCACTTGCAGATTAAAGAGAGGTATCTGTCTCATGTTTTTCTTAATTTTTAATTTACTGGAATGCTTGTGAAATGAACCAAGCACAAGAAAGCAATGATTATGTTAGCATAAATCTAGAATATTCATTTGCCAAAAGAGAGATAGAGTTCTAGTGCAAAGAATTTACACTTTTTGTGTCAATGGGCTTAGTGCAAACAGCAAGAGTGGCAAATGGAGCCCTACGAACTTTGTACACATGAGCCAGCATAAATGAATATATTGAAAGCAGGTAAGGCTGCCAGAACTTGCACTGTATGGCCACTTTCAGTCTGTTGCAGGAGAGAATAACAATGTGTGATAGACTGGGCAACAGTAATGACCTGCCAGAGAAACACAATTCGCCAGTTCTAAGCCAGTCTCTCTAAATGAGGCTTGTTCCTAGATTAAATAAATAGCCCAATGGTGATGCATTTTAAATTATAGATTCAAGGAGAGAGAAGGAGAAATGCCCAGAGTGGATATCACACCAGTCCAGAGATTCAGAGGTAACCTCTTTGCCCTTTAATCCTTTTATGAAGGCCTCTCTCCTCTGAAAAGCAGCTGTGAACTGAAATAAGAAGAAAACCACTGAAATTCATAACTTAAGACTGAATTTTACAAGGTTCAAAAAAGATGCTGAGATTGTGCTATTCCTTCAGGGAAAAGTGTCCTTCCTTTTTAGGAAATTAGAAAAATGAAAATTCAGAGAAGGAATAAAAAGAAAAAGGTAAAAAATAGTAAAGATAGATAGATAGATGATAGATAGATAGATAGATAGATATAGATAGATAGATAGATAGATAGATATAGATATAGATAGATATAGATAAGTAAGATACTATTTAGAGGTTTGAAGGACATTACAAAACTTTCCTCAAGAGACAAAGCCTGAAACTTCACTCCTTACAGAGGAGGGAACAGAGCAAGTAGGTAAGAAAACATTCACACATCTGTCCCAGCTCTGCAGTTCCAGCACATCCCATACTGCTTTGTTCCCAGTTGTATACTGGATGACTCCACATGAAATAGCATCCAGAAGATGTGGAAAAAGAGATACAATGGTTTCCCACCTGATCTTTGCCTGTGGGTTTGAGCAGCCACCCTATGTGATAGCCAGAGGTGGAATCACACCAGTCATACAGGAACACAGTGTAAATTATACTGTAAAAAGAAAATATTAGTCATTTGAGGATAAAATATCCTTCTAAGAATGAGATTATAAAGAGATAGAATGAACAAATGACAGAGGAGACTATTTCAAATCTTTAAGACGTTTGTAAGTAAAATATAAACAAATAAATGAAAAGGGAAGTAGTAAATGGTGAGTATTAATCTTGATTGGCAACTTGATTGGCTTAATAATTGCCTAGGATTAGAGTAAAGCACCCATCCGGTTATATCTAGGGGGGCACTGAAATGTGATTCTGGGGAATACACTTGTTCCTGGACATTTTGGCTGTCTCAGTGTTTTCGCTGATTTCTACTTTCATCGCCATGGGGAGAACAGCTTTCCTTCATTGTCACTTCCTGCCAGGTCATTTCTGCCTTGGAGCCAGTCAATTATACAATGAAACCTCTGAAACTGAGCCAAAACAATCTGTTCCTTAAACTGTGAGTGTCAGGTGTTTTGTCCTAGTGATGTAAAGTTGACTAATACATGAATGGATGAAACAATAAGCTCTGTAATGAAAGCAAATCATTTTAGAAGACTCATGAGCAAGCAACCAAGGAACAAAATATAATTACTAAACACAAAAGTACTGATAAAATTTGGGTTAAAATCATAGTTAAACAACAGTTTTTGGCCTTTCAATTGGTTAAAAATACTGGCTAAGACAAAAATAAAACAAATTGAGGTTAAGTAAATTAAATTTTTTTTGGGTTAGATGCTGAAGTACTTCTAGGAGATTTACAATATTCCCTTATTTAACCTTCATCATAATCTTCTAGGTAGGGTAATACCCCATTTCCATGTTATAAATATGGAAGCTGAACTCAGAGACCTTTAAAGTTTTGTAACTTCAATACCTACTGTAAGCCAAGTGTCAAACTAAAGCACAAGTTTGTTGGTTTGTACCATTCTTGCTCTCTCTGCAATGTTACATGGTATTTCTGTAATTGTAGTAGGATTAGCATGAGAATATTTGATTTAGAAAGTGACATGATAAATTGATTAAGAAAAATTAATATAATCATAATTGAGGGTTTATGTGTAATTTTTTAAATTCATCGATTAAAAAAACTACCTACATGCTGTTGCATACTGATTCTCACATCATTTCTAATCTTTGCTAAATCTGTAGGAAAGAATGGTACCCTTACTGTGGTAGCATCAGTGTTTATGCCTTATGCCTGCATGCTTGAACTTTTCAGTAGGTATCTTATCCCCCAATAATCACCATTCCTTCCCATTTCACTGTGCATCATGTAAATAAAAAACTTTCAGTGAAAGTGCCTGAGAAATCAGTTTGAACCAGATGCAGTATAGATTTAAATTGCCAACTCCATGGGAACAAGACTATCCCTTCTCACAGTGCCATAAGCAAGGATTTTGTTCACTCATCAAAGACCAACACTAAAGTGAAACTTCAGCAAACAGGGATGAAATCTTTATTAAATGGTTATATGAGTACAGGAAGATAGTATAAGTGTCTGTTGCCTTGTGATAGCTTAAAGACTGAAAACATCTGGTTCTATGTCATAAAGGCACGATGGATTATCTTTGTTTATTTTTTTATTTTCAATTACCACAGTAATTCCAGATTGAGACAAGCGACTTCATGGATAGTTTTGGGAACACAGCATTTTAATACACTTCTTTCATGGATGCAGTATAATTTATCTATGCTTGAAAATTCATGATTCGTGTTTTGACTAAAAATTTTATTCTATCCTTTGAACATTCAAAATTATGGTTCAGAATTTTAAATGTTGAGCAATGTTAAAAAATCATTACATTGTTTATGCATGATGTACAAGGAAATTTTTTAGAAAGTCCAACCTTTTCAGATCAAGAATCTCAATCATTATGCTCACACTCAAAGAGACTAATATGGAAATCCTGAAAATTAGCCGGGCGTGGTGGCGCACGCCTTTAATCCCAGCACTCAGGAGGCTGAGGTAGGAGGAGCGTTGTGAGTTCGAGGCCGACCTGGGCTACAACGCGAGCGCAAGGCCGGCCTGAGCTACTCAGTGCGACCCTGCCTCAAAAAGCTAGGCTGGGAGTTTGGCTCAGTGGCTTAAGCGCCTGCCCTGGCAGGTGAGAGGTTGTGAGTTCAATCCCCAGTACCGCAAAAAAAAAAAAAAAGAAAAAAAAAAAGAAAAAAGAAATCCTGAAAATTATATAGAACATATATTCCAGAGTGACTGGACATAGAAATTATCAAGATATAAATACAGTTCTAAATTAGTCATATATTTTATGATAATAAACAAAATAAAACAAAATATAGATAATGTTATACCTGAATTTTATTTCAGTAAAATTCTGTGTTATTTTTCATTGTATTAGATTGCAAACATTAAAATGTCATTATCTGCTAATTTTATCAGCAAAAGAAAGTAAGTAAATTGTTTTGATTTAATTTTATAATAAAACCACAAATTTAATGATCAAAATATATCTCAGATAAATTTCAGTATTGCATTGCAATTTGGATTTCCACGAAGCAACTCATAGTGATAATTGCATTTCTTTCTATTTATTAGTGATAAGAGTGTGGGCAGACACAGATTTAGATAATACATTCTCTAATATGTAAGTTTCCTGTAATATAGTAAGAGTTCCAACATGCACACAAAGGTATGTCTACATAACCTTCTAGTTAGATAAGCCCTCACCATTTCATTTCTTATAAATGCAGAAGCATATGTCAAAATTTTGAAGTTTTCTTTATACTCATCATATTATACTATATGAAATCTCTTCACATTTTTGAAATGATGGCAAATCATTTCATCTTGTTCAGTAATTTTCTTGTCAGAATACATTTCACTCAGGATTTTGAAGTGAGTCTGCTATACTTATTTGGTCTAAAACATGAAGTCATAAAGTATGATTGTAATTTTAGTAGCCTTCTTACGGTTCAGGTTGAAAAAATTTATCAGCTATGTGCTGCTTCCAAACTACAATGATTCTTAAAAGCATTCTATACGTTCGCTGAAAAACTATGGAAATCTCGACAGCAATTTCCCAGATTTGAACAATTTGATTTCAATTTTCAGAAGTTCTATCTCTTGACTTCTAAAAACATTAACAGGCAGCATTTCAAAGAGTTTTGGTTGGGAGACTGAAATGCCATTTATTTGTAGATATGATTCTTTTCACCAAAGCTGGGTATGATCTAGCTTTTCATTAAAAAACAACTTAAAAAATGATCGTTGGGTACTTTTCTATGGGAAGAAATACATGTCACATGTTAGCATAACGTGAAGAAAAACAAGTAAGACTACCTGACCTGGAGAATTTGAAATCTAGTGAAAATCAGAATAACTACCTTACAAATCTGATCAAAACTGTGTACCCATAGTCAACATGATTGTATTAAAATACCAAAGAGGGTTTATGTGTAAAATCTATATGCTTGGTCAGAGTCATAGGAAGAAGACACAGCACTTGTCAGGAAGTTGTAACAGCAGAGATCACACGTGGCTCATTCATCAAAACCATTATACTTAAGAATGGCAAAACAGGACACAGCATCAAAGAATTTCCCTTAACTAAAGACTGATTAAAACTTGAAGGATGGACTATAATTACTTCATGTATTTGCTGCAAAGACAACTGTTTTCTAATTTATAGGAAGTTGAGGACAAGCATAAGGAGTAAGTTTTTCTTAAACTTATTCTTACAAGAACAATAGAAATACTCAGGCATTTTCCCTTTCAAGATATTTAACTGGACAGCAAATTGGAAAAAATGTTTGTTTAATGCAAATGTAATTTTAATATTTACATAAATATGTAAATTTACAGAGCAGTGATGCATGTTAAGGTAACCAGGAACATTTACAACCTAAAGAGAAAGAATCTCCTTCATTGACAATACAGTCTTACAGAGAGGGTCACTTAATCACATCATAATATTCATGACCTTCAGCAAAGAAAAGGTATCAGTATCAGTTCATGAAAATGAATATGGCTTTAAAAATCAAAAATAAAGATGAAGGTGCTTAGAAAATATTTATTACATTTAAAAGAGTCAAGATTAGATTGTATGTCTTTATTATACTTGGAATAAGAATGATGTTATTTAAATTCACGTATCTTGTTTAGTAACATCTACATTTTATCTAGGCTGTTTTTATTTAATACTCAGAACAAGGCATTTTATAACAGTAATATATAATATGTACATTTTAACTATAAAAGCCATAATAGCTGACACCGCATACTTTATCCAAATCCTCTAATAGCTTCAAATTTTTTTCATAAACTCATGTTCATCCTTTGGCAGCAGTGATCTCTAGTGTAACTATCTCCAGCAGTGGGCTTTATATAAGAAAAAAAATCTAATTCCCTGGAAAAGGAATGCATATTTGCTGTGGTGTGGTATACTTTTTCCCCCAGCATGTCAGATTTCTCTCACTTCTTAAGAAATCTATTTTATCCTTAGCTCCAAAGTCTATAGAAAATATATCTACAAATTCTATATTTAGTCCATCTGTATACTAGTGTGTAGTTATGTAAGATTATACACTAGTTCGTGTTAGTGCCTTAACCATATTGTCATCATCATCATTTTATAGGAAATGGATTGAGAGGCAAAAGCAATGAAAGTGACATGGTGGATAGAAAGAACGTAGTATGATTACCCATTTAAACATTTCTGCAGCGATCTCTTTTAAAAACCTCTTTTTTTTATCTCTTAAATGACATCTAATTTACAACTACACAAAAGAGTCTTCGTTTTGGCAACTATCAACAATTTTGGCCACATCAGTATTTCTGGCCTTCAGAAAAACTGTATGAAACAATTTCACAGGGAGTAGCCAATACAAAGCTTGATGGATGTAACAAATGAAAATAGCACCTGAAATGCAAGATCATTCCAGCAATTACATACACATCATCAAAAGTCACACCTGTGCCCACCAGTGACATGTGCATCTGTGCTACCCATTTTCTCTGGCCAAGTTCTCAATCAATTGTGCATTATTCTCTTGGAGTTATTGTGTGATGAACAGATTAATGCATATAGACAACTGAAATGACTAGACCACCTTTCTTAAAATATCGCCATTGTAGTCACACAAATAGAAGAATGCCACTCTAAGGACTTTTAATTTAAACGTATTTTCTGATCATCAGTATGAAATAAGAAAAACACGTACGCTTTGCCAATGCTCAAATTTAGCATTTCAAGAGGTCTTTTGTAAGTGAAAGTTATTTGAGAAAGATTGTGTTAATTCAGTACAAGTCAAGGAAAAATGAGACAATTGGAAATATTCAAGCAATAATGTATTTTAATTTTACTTTAATATAATTTCTAACATCTTTCAAAGATTTGTCCTCATCGCAAAGTCTCATTATACTGGGTTTTTTTTACTACTATGTTCACAATAGTGGATGAAAAGGCATACTTTTATTAATGTTTTGCAAGTATACATTTGCACTAATATCTAATGGGAAATTATTTCCAGTTTAAGAGTTAATAATATTGTTTTCTTTCTCTTATTCACTGAAGTAGGAAGTTTATAAAAGGTAGGTAGTTATTATCAAAAATAATAACTTTTTAACTCAAGCACATTTTACTATTTTCATATGTGATAGTTACTATGATATAGATATAATTTAATTATTTAAATTTTATCTTGTTATTTCTACTGCATAGCATAACTTTGTCTATATAAGGAAAGTATAGATTTATTAAAATTCTAGCCTTTAATCAATAATAATTTATACTGATGGGAAATTTAGGTACATTGGATATAAACCTGCTATAAAAGGAATGGAAACTGAGAATGAGATGTAAAATCAAAGAAAAATAAAATACCGTAAAAGTGTAGGAAACCCCAATATAAGCATGTTAAAAATAATAATATGATGAAAGGACAAAAATGAAGATTTATTTATCTGAAACACACAAAAGAAAGTTACACTCTCATTGAACTATATTTATGCAGTTACTAAAAAGAAAATGGAAGAAAACATTTATGTGGCATCTATGATTTCTAGTCACTGGATCAATGCTTTCAATTTTCTTATGCCATATTACAATGTCATAATGTTGCAATTATTTCCATTTTTGTTGCAACTGTTTTCATTTTATACACTAGGTAACATATTCACAAAAAATAGAAGTCTTGTTCACATTTACACAGACAATAAAATGTGTGAATAGGAATTTCACTCCCTAATCAGCTTGAATCTGAAATCCATACGATTCTTTCCCTACAAGAAAGGGTTAGTGTCAGGGCACTAGATACAGATTTATAGAAGTCCAGGAAAACATTAAACCACAAATTTGTTCTATTAAAAGGATTTTTATTAATAACTATGAAAAGTCAAAATAGTTAACAAAATGAGACAGAACCACAAAGAAGTTATGTAATAGCCAATGAAAAGGAACACATTATATTTAGACAGATCAAAGGTAGAAAGATGATAGATAGCACAAACTGTTCTTTTTGATGAACTAACAGAGAATTAGTAGTATAGTTATCTATCTGGCACACACATACATACATACAGTTATATGTATACACCTACATACATATAATCTTTTCCTATCTTCCATTTCTCTTTTCTCCTATCCCAGTTGTTTTTTCCTTTTGAGCACTTTCTTTCCCTTTCATTATTACAATATCTATTGTACATCTTGGATCTTATTAATCTTTTAATTTTTTATTACTATTTTTTACACAAGGGACAAAATTGTTTGATCATTTTTATGCCTAGATCTTATAACCTGAACGACTACTTCGAAGATAAGAACATGCAATGCACTAACAAGTGTTGATTTCTTACTATTTTTTGAAATTCAGTATTATTTCTATCATTTTTTTTGTTCTGTTTTTTAAAATTAAAAAAAGAGATGATAGAGAGGCAGATAGATATATAGATATATAGGTGGGAAATACTCACAGCAATACAAAGTCAGTTACCATATTAAAAACTGGTAAACAGAAGTTTATATAATTACACAGTACAAATTTTAGTTTTTGGGAGTAAAAATTTTTGTTTGCTTATTTTTCTGTTCATATATTGAATGTTAAATTGGCTAGCAATTAAAATTATGTGAATATTCAAAGTCATCATAGATAATTGCTTCAATCTCATGCCTAACATGTGTCTTTGAGTATAATCTATTTATGCCTGCTCTATAATAATCACTGGAGTTACTGGGATATTCTAGAATATTATTTTTGAAATAACATTATAGGAGAATTGCACTGCAAGGAAGATGGAATCATAAACGCATTTTTTATTTCACCTGCAAACGCAATTAAAATCTCTGGATCAGTGATATCAAAACTTTTAAAGATGAACACTCAAACTGCACCTCTAAGTCCACTTATTCATCACCAAGTGCCAACACTGCAATTAGAGCTGAGTACTGAGGTTTTAATTTAGAAAAAAAAAACTCATACATTAACATTTTTTGTTTTAAAAGAAAAACAACATGCATGCCATAGGTCCTAGATACTATATAAAAAAGAAACATGAGAAGACCCTGAAAAGTGAAAATGAAAGGCCAGACCACCTAGGAACCTCAGCACACAGTAAACACCATAAAAGTGAGTTCTCTGGATTTAGTTCTTGCCTCATACACACCAGATATGGATCTGGAAAAAAAAAAAACCCTGGTAATCCATAAATATCAACAGGCTTAGGTAGACAAACAAGTAAGAAGTTCAAGTAAACTCTTCTGCCTTGTGAGAAGGACCATGAAAGTTATTTGAAAGATGTCATTAATTTCTCTATTCCAGACAAATATACAGAAGAAAAATTGTGGGTCGCACCCTCTTCACAATAGCAAAAGCTGAAGGGGGAGACACAAATGACTTCCATCTTCACCAGGATTAATGAGGTCCTGCAAAACCCTGCTCCCAAAAGGTGGTATCAGACAGCCTAGGTAAAGCATTGGGACACTAATCCCATCCCAGCAGGACAGAGAAGCCCTCACTCCTCTCTGCTGGAGTGGCATCAGATGAGGCTTCATGCAACTGGGACTTCCATAAATAATAGCACTTGTTCCTCCACCTCCAGTTGCACGAAGATCAAAAGTCAGTGGAGGCCACGCCACGAGTGGAAACCAGGGTTTGCCTGTGTCCTATTGACTAAATATAAGGAGGTATGGTGCATCCTTTTCCCTTTAAAGAGTAGTTTTCAAAAAGATGATGAAAATGGTTTAAATAACATTCAGAATGTTATAGGATAATACATCAAATATCTAGCTGTTAATTAAAAAATCACATACTGTAAACTAAAAATATCCCAAACAGTGAAATATGTCAATAGTAAGATGACAGAAATGTTGTGGTTCTCCAAAAAATATTTTAAGGCAAGTATAAAAGAATGTTTCAGCAAGTATTATGAACAGGTTTGAAATAAATTTAAAAAATTCTCACAGCAGGAATAAAACATTTATAGAGAAATAATTTTTAAATAAGTAAATGCTCAATAATAAAAATTAAAAAATAGGTAGGTCCAGCCACAGAATGAAAGGGGTACAGGAAAGAGGTAGTGAACTCAAAAATGGAAAATTGGAAATTACATGTTTTAAATAATGAAGATAGAGTAGATAAAAAAGTGAACACAACCTCAGGGACTAAAGGATATATGTTTAAAAATCCAAAATTCTGTTTCATCAGAAATGCAGAACAGGATGGGCTAAAAGGTACTCAAAGGAAGTAGAATAGAAGACCTCAAAGTTAATTAAAAAGAATTATTTCAAATTCAAGAAGCTAAAAAAACTCAAATAATATGAACCCATAGAATTAAATACCAATAAACATAACAAAGATGAAATGCAAAGAAAAATATTCATTCTTGATAATAACAAAGGACTTTTTTGACTTCTTAAAAACAAACTACCCCCATATCACCAGTGCCACAAAAAACAAAAACAAAACAAAAAATAAAAACTACCCTCCCCCCAAAATAAGGAACAACCAGAAATACTGACATTACTCATAACATAGAAAAAATGAGCATTTTTCCTGAAGTTGGGAAACAACTGAAATATATCTCTTATTGCCATTTTTATCTAGCATAAAAAATGAAACTCCAGTCATTACAGTAAATAAATAAAGGTTATAAAGACATACACCTGAGGAAAAATGTCACGAAGATGTTCATTTTCATGTGACACAATTATTTATGTACAAACTTCTAAGAAATTTACAAAAAAATGTTTAAAACTCATAAGTCAGCTAAGCAAGATGGTAAGATACACACATTTTTTGGAAAATGAACAATATTTCTATAATTCCCTAAATAATTCATGAACACGTAAAATGCAATACCATCTGCAATTGCTCAAAAGTAAATGAAATACTCAGGGGTATATTAGCAAAAAATGTGCAGGGTTTATATGTTGAGAACTACAAAATACTTTGGAAAACTTAAAGGAAAACTAAATAATAAATTAAATACATCATGTTCCTGGCCAGGAAGACCACATAGTTAAGATGCCAGGGTTAATATACCTCTTCAGGGTTAATATACCTAATATCAATATCTCAACAAGATTTTCATACACTTATAAATGATTATTCAAAATTGTACATGGAAGGTAAAGGAACTACAGAAATTTTGAACATGAAGAATAAAGTGGAAGAAAAAAGTCTGCCCATATAACAATCACGACCATATGGTACTGGCAGAAATGAGCAGGTCAATCAGCGCAACAGAACAGAAGACTCACAAGTACACCAGTTCAACTGACTTTTGATCAAGCTGTAGATTAAATTCAACTGAGAAAAAATAGTCTTTTTAACAAATACTGGACATTGATACTCCTCCCCAACACAAGAAAAGGGAAACTCCACCAAAGTCTCCAATTTATTTTTTAAAAAGTTAAAATAAGGTCTCAAACATAAAGCAAAATCGCAAAATATTTAGGAAAAATGTAGTAGAAAACATGTGGGATCTGAGGCTAGGCAAAGAATCCTTAGATTCGACACCAAAACTTCTATTCATTAAAAAATTGACAAGTAATATTTTCACAAAATTTTAAAACTATATTCTAAAAAGTATGTAAAGAAGAAAAGAGCAAGCACAGATTTAGAGCAAATATACACAAACCACATACCTACCAAAAATTATCATATAGAATACATAGTAAGTTCTTGAAACTCAAAAATGAAAAAAAAAATCATTTTCTAAAGTGAACAAAATACGTGAATAAATAACTCACCAGAGGATATGCAGATGGTAATTAAGCACATGAAAAGATGTATAGCATCAGTCATTAGGGGAATGCTAATTAAAACCCTAATGAAGTATTGCTATACACCCATCAAACTGGTTAAAGTAAAAAATACTGAAATGCCAATGCTAGCACAAATGCACAACTGGATCTTCATAGGAAGATAAAATGGCACAGTCACTGTGGAAAACAGTTTCTCAATTATACAAAAAGCTAAACATGCCATAAACATGCAATAAAACTGTTACACTCCTGGGCACTTATCCCAGAGAGAGGAAACTAATCTTGACACAAAAAAACTGATACATAAATATGTATAACAACTTTATTCATTGTAGTCAAATACTAGAAACAACCTAGATG
Source organism: Dasyprocta punctata (assembly GCA_004363535.1). NCBI lineage: Eukaryota > Metazoa > Chordata > Mammalia > Rodentia > Dasyproctidae > Dasyprocta > Dasyprocta punctata. The sequence continues at coordinate 52,082 of RJWM01012736.1, forward strand.
TTGTTCAATTTATGAATGGCTAAATAAACTGTGGCGTGCTCAACCAGTGAAAAATCACTAAGTGACAAAAAGAAACAGATGATCAATACAAAGAACAACCTGACTAATCTCCAAGGGATCATGCTAGGAGGAAAATTATAGTAGGTGTATGTGGTAGGTAATAATGGTAGTATATGATTTCATTAATAAAATTCCCCTGGAAATGAGAAAATTATAGAAATGAAAATTATTGGATATTGGAGGATAAAGGGGAATATTTGTGAGTGTGATGTAGTTATGATAATATATAGGGCAACATACAGGATCCTTGGGAGAATAGCGATGTTCTGTAACTTCACCATATTTGTCCCAAAACTCTTGTGATGTCTTACTATAGTTATAAGATGCTACTGGTGAAGGAAACTGGATAAAAATGCATAGAATTAGTTCATATTGTTTTTACAAGTACATGTGAAGAATATATATGTATATCAAAAGATTAATCAAAAAGTAAAACACATTTATGAAATATTTTCTTATTTTGGTTCATCTGAAATACAAAGGCAGATAACTATTGATATGTTCAAACACTGACTGCAGATTGGACTTCCACAAGTGAGATTTGTAAAGAGAAAGAAAAAGGTAGGAACCGCTTACGTACCCAAATATGTTATAAAACAGTTGTATGGAGTTTTTTGTTCCCTCATAGAAAGCTAAGTTTGTAGACTTTCATCTCACGTGACTGGTTTTTTAAAAGGTTGCTTAATTATTTTATTAAATAATTGTTTAGTGAGCACCTATTATGTACCAGAAACTATTTAGGTAGAGAAAAATTGATTACTAATAACAATACCATGCCCAATGAAATGTGAATAAATATAAAATATTTCAAGCTATGTAAAATTGGTAGAATTGAATTTGCCAAATTCAAAGTCCACGTATGTTCAGATATTCTGTTGGAATTTTTTTCAGACAATTTATTGCTGCAAACACACACACAAACACACACAAACACACACACATGATTTATTTTCCTTCACATGTAATAACTTCTTAGCAATGTTTTGTATGTTTTCCCACATGTTAACAGTTCTATTTGCCAAAATTGCAGTATAAACTGATGACATTCAGACTTTAAATGGTATTTAAACTTAATCTATATATAACACAACAATTTTAGTTTACATTTTATTACAAAATCTATTCTGTGGATTTCTGCCTTTTAAACAAAATAATCTTAGTAATTAACACAATGAAACCTCTGTGCTACTTTCCATCTAGCAAAGAGTAGCACATACGGTCACTAAAAGAAGAGTATTACTGAGAGAAGATTACAAAATATTCTGCCAGATTGTCAATATTAGTAATTTCAAGTGAAATCTTCAAATTATTAATTCATTCATTCTCCTGAAGGATTTGAAATCAAATGACAAATACTTGCTTAAACAAAGCATAATACGATGTTTCATGAACCAAAGTAGTCATAAAATGAAAATGCAAATAAGTAGTGTTTTCTTTTTTGTTTGTTTGTTTTGCTCTTTTAATACTGGAAATCAAACTCAGGACCTTGCGCTTGCCAGGCAGGTGAAGGGCCACTGAGTTATATCCCCAGCTATGCAAATAAGTAATGGAACATCTATTTAATGGATAGCTGGAATGTATTTAATTTTTTTTTTTTTGCTTCTGTTCTCTGGTAACACAATAATTTTTCCTTGAATTATACATAATATATTTTCATAGAATTTATTTGGGATACCTAGCATTACAGTCCAGTAAAGCATAGTTCTCTTAATACTTTGGTAGCAAAAAATACAATGCTTACTTAGCCTAACTCTTGAAGTACTACCTATTATTTTGACAATATCATGTTATTATTAACATTAACATTCATTGTAGATATTCTTTTTATGAAAGACATAATATAACCTACACCCTGAATATTTTATGATGAGAATCCTTTTGTGACTCTTTTAAGTTTCATTTTTTAAAATCTATTCGTTTCTTTAAAAGTTTACTTTTTTTATTAGTACATGTTTGTAATACATGACGACATTCCTTGTAGGGGGTTGGTATATGTACATGACATATCTTAATTCTTATTTTATCTGCTTCCTCTCCCCTCTTTTTTCTCTCCATCTCTTGGAAACTTTTCTTTTTGCAAAAGATCTGTCTCCCTATTTCCTATTATCTATCTTTTATGTTGTTCTTTATTTTAGGTTTCTTATATGAGAGAAAGCATATGGTAATGTTTGCTTTTCTCTAAAATGGAAAGGTAGCAATAACATAATACCTACTGTAAGCAATAGAGATTTGTATTTCTGTTCCTTTAGTATTGAAATCTGAGTAAAAACAAACACATGCAAGATTTGAATTAATGATGGCAATCACAGATCACATTTAAGGAGCAGGAAACATGTCACTTGAAAAGAGAAACTTTTTTTTTTTCTGAATATCAACACTTCTGCCATTTACACCTCCTAGCAATGACAAATGTTCATAAGATAAGCATTTGTGATTCTGTTAGTTCACCCATTTGTTCACATGGTGCAAAGAAAGTTGGAGGAAGTAGAATAAATAATTTACATGAAATTATCTTTGGATTTAATTTCTTTCTCCTTTTTGTACCACAGTATTCAGACTAGCAAGTTAAATGAGCCATGGCGATAAAACACTTACTAGTTTAAACATTAATTTTGAGTCTACTACCTCTAATGTATCATAATAAGCATTCTTCATTGAAATGGTCACTGCCCTGTGCTTCTTGTGAAGGAGAAAATGAGGACCAGGAGATTATAAGTGACTTGCACTACATAATGATGTGAATATTTATTTCTCCTGCATCAGATAGCCTGGTCTATAAATGTGAAAAGAATTTATTGTTTTTTTAAATATATTTACTTTTTTAGTTAAAACTGATGAGAATCTCTTATGTTTACATTTTTATTTATTCATTTTAGTATTATTTAGCAGAGCATTGATTGGATGCTAAATATTTAAATAGGCATGAATATAATCAAACTTCATAAATTTCTGCCCTTGAAGAATTCATGATTTCATAAAAATAGCTAGCATAAATTATGAGTAATACCATTTACTGAACACTGGCTATATAGCTGGCACACATATATTTTAATGTATTAATTCATTTGACCATTATTATGAGAAATTTACTGTTAATATATGCACTTTTTAGATGAGGAAACTGAAGGATAGGGAACATTAAAAAACTTAAAAATGTACTAACATTTAAATAATATCTTGTAAAATGTAGCAATTGGTAGTTAGTATTTCTTTTTCTTTGTCATGAAACTAAGATTCTAAACCTCTCTGT